>JBCJKH010046448.1:0-29495 GCA_039877255.1 Loriculus beryllinus | reverse complement strand
GGGGCCCCGGGGAGGGGTTTGGTCTCCCTACTTCCAGCTTCCTAAAGGTACCAGTGGTTTGTGCTGCAACAGTTTGGAGGCGTCTGCAAGTTGCGGACGCTGGTCTGTGGCAGGAAACATGCCGGGGCCTGCCAGCCCCGGCGGAGGGCGGTGCGAAAGGCCCCCATCGGAAACCCCAATATGCCACCCACTGTCCCGGAGGGCTGCATTCAGGGGGTGTCCGACTTCCCTTGTCCGGCTCAGCTGACCCAAACCAGCACGGCTCCAGCGTGGCATGAACAACGAACCTGTTCTGGGGAGGGGGACACGGCTGCGGGGACAGGGACTCCCTTGGGATGGCTCCGAGGGAGAAGCTGCGCAACTCCTGGTTCGGGGGGGTACGCGCATATCAACACACAATCAATTCTCCCGGCCCTGGGCTGGGCGCTGCTCTGCGAAGGGACCCGCGCTTCGGACTGTGCGCGGGTTTTTCTCTCTGGCGCTGGAGGCCCTGATCAGCCTGTCGGGGCGGCGAATCCCGCTCCCCTCATGCGCCGCCAGCCCCTCCGAGGGTAACGCCGCGGAAAGGAGGCGCTTTGGCGGAGGAGCCTGCAGCGTTGAAGCCGCGGCTCGCCCCCAGCCCCGATAATGCTGGCTTTGAGGGCTGCGCCGGCGGGGGGTGGATGGGGGGAAAGCGGGTTGTGTGTACCAGCTCTCTGCGCAGCCGGGTATCGAGGACCAGGGGTGTCAAGAGATGAGGCAGATAGTCCAAATTCGGCCTTTTTTTTATTTTTTTATTTTTTTTTTTTTGTCACAAACTAACGAAACGCTTTCCCTCACCAACTGCGGCAGAGCCTCTCTCTTCCTCCTGTCGGGGTCTCCCCGGGCTGCCAGGGGCAGGAGCCACCCCATCGCAGCACTGCAGTTCCTGGTGCTGGGCCTCTGGGCTCTCCTGCAGGGCACAGCTGGCCCCCGGCCCGGGGCACCGGCCTCACACCTGTGGAGGGGTGGGATTTCTGTTCGTTTGCAAGAACCCACTCGAGGAAACGATTGAAAACACAGACCTGCTCACTGAAATTCCCCGAAACAATTCCGGGTTCAGTAACTCCGGGCTGCCTGCCCTGCCTGCAGCCGCGGGAAACAGTTGACCTTTGAGCCTTTTTCTTCTCGAGTGGGTGGAAAATCTTGGAGTTTTGGGGTTTTTCTTTTCGCTCTTCTTTTTTTTTTTTTTTTTTTTGTCCCACCATTCCATGCTTGTTTGTTTGTTTTACAACTTTACTTTTCCCCTCTGGCGGGGGAAGCACCGCGCCCGCTGAATGCTCCGCGGAGAAGCGTGGGGTTCCCCGGACTGTACCATCCGGCAGTCGCGGTGTACCAAGGGTTAATGGCGCCCGCTCCCCGGCTCTGCGCAACCATGGATGAAACTGCCACGACACATCCCAAAAAACCATCACAGGGATAGGGATCATCCTGAGCGCCGGGACAGAGCAGGCCGGGCCGGGCCGAGGAGGCCTGGGCAGCTGCCACTCCCCCCCTAATGAGCTCATTTCCATGTCTGCGCCTCCCGCAACTGTGAGAAAATCCGCTGGGAGATGCAGCGTGCCGATGCGGCCTGGGCTGCCCTGGTCGCCCCGGCGACAGAGCCGCGCTGGTTGCGGGGGAAGCTAGATAAATAAACCGACATAACCCATAACTTCTCCTGGCTGCAGCATCTCGGGGGTATCCGCTGGTGGAGGGGGGTACCCCACTCCCATGCATGTCTTTCGTGGGGCCAAGCTCCCTGAACACCGGCAGGAGCTGTGCTTGGGGGGTGGGTGATGCAGAAGTGCCCGGGGACATCCCGGGAGGGGGAAGGGAGCACTGAAACAGCCCCACACTTATCAATAACAAGATGTATAAATATCAAAGTGAAGGAGCCCGAGTTAGTCTTTCTAGAAGCGAGGAGGAAGCTTAAGCAGCTTTCTTTAATGGTGATTTGTAGCTCTGTAAGGGGCACGGATAGCAAATACCCTGCAGGTGCATGTTGTAACACTGCCATCCGGACTTTAATGTAGATTACTCTCCAACTCGTTTGATCGGTCCTTTGAAACCCTTTACAATTGCCTGTGACGAACCGCCAGTCTCAGGGTGCTGGTTTTTTTTTTTTTTCTTTGAATAATGCCTTAAGGGTAAGTCCTCGGGGCTTTTCAAGATTTCCAGCACATTTTTTAAAAACCACATTAGATTTTTACCTTAGAGCATGGGTCCGTGTCTCTCAACTTGGGGCTGTTAACGGGCATCTTTTAAATCATTAATCATCTAATAGCCACCAACTTTACTCTGGAAGGAAGACACGGAGAGCTTCTAAAGACTTCCAAACATTTCTATTGCTTTTGGGATTATACTGGTTGAAATTTAGGAGTCGACACTCTAACACCTCAGTCTTTCCACACACCACCTGCCCCCCCCCTCCCCTCCCTCCTGAAGCCCTGAAGCTGTCAGGTCTTCGGTGTTTATGGACTCTGGTGGGTGGATCTGTGCCGAAGGCCTTTTTTCTGGCCACTGAGAAGCCCGCGGTGTGGGTTTAGGAAGCAAACCCGAAGTGTAATGCAGGTGAGAAGCTTGGTCGAAGGGCAGAACAGTCGGTGGGGGAGCAGGCAGGGCCTGGAGGGACCCTCCCGCACCCCGACCCTGCTCTGGGACACTCTTTGCACTCTAGCTCTGCCCTGGGTGTGTGGGTGCCTTCGAACAAACAGTGAGCTTGAAGGGGGAGATGGGGACACAAGACGAGAGAACTCAATAAATTCTGCGGATGTTTTGTCTCTACTCTCTCTGCAAATAACATTTAACCTTTAATATTTATTCGATACTATTAATTAAAAAAATATTACTGAACTTTTCGCCCTTCAACTTCTACAAGTGGCGCTTTGTTTCTCTAAAATAAACTTGGGAGAAGCGATCCCTCCATATCAAAATAAGGATTTGAATTTAAGGCCCATTTGGGACACTTGAGACTACAAAGGGTTACACATAAATAAATGCCACATTTGCCTATTGCAAAAGTTTTCTCTGTCCTTTCTCAGTCACAACAGGGGAGGAAAAAGCCGTCGTTTATTATCTAGCTCTGGGCAGGAGCAGCCCCTCCAGAATGTGCTCTTAGATTTGGCCAGCAGAAGAGGGACTCTTCTCCCCCCTCAACAGCAGCTCCTTTTGTTCTCCAGATCTCTTTCCCAATTTCAAGCTTCACTTGCAAATCCTAAGTTTGTTTGTTAATGACGCTATTACCATCTGGCTCGTCCTACTTTCCAAGAGATATAAATCTCCCCAGTTTCATTGCCTACATTATCATTTAAGTGCCACGATAGCTGGAAGAAAAATATGCTTTCAAGGCTGCAAATTCTCTTGCACGGAGCGAGCTCCCGGGAGCGGAGCCGCTTGGCAGAGCTGCGCCAAATGGATTTCACCTTGCAGCGATGCTGGGAGAGGGGGAACAGAGCGATTTAAGTTTTCCACCAGAAACTTAAGTGAACCTTTCTAGTCCCCCCACCTCCCGCCCCTTTTGTAACTGTTTAATGCATCTGGCTACTTTGAACCGTTATCTTCAGCGGGGAGAAGGCAGGATGGGCTCCTCTTTTCCCCTCCTTAGCGTGACCCCCCCTCCGCCTCTCTGCCATAACTACGTATTCCATACGTGTGAAGAAACCATTCCTACAGGCGTCGTACAGTAAAGTGAAGAAAAGTTTAGGCTCCTCTCAGTGCAACGCGGTTGCATATTTGTGTGCGTTTAAGCATAAAGAGACAGGGGGAGGGCGATAAGGGATGGGGGGAGGGTCGGTTTGTGTATGGGCTCCACAATGACTCTATTTATTCCCTGCAACCAGACTGGGCTGCTTGAATAGGCGAGAGAGAGACACTCAGCCTTCTCAACGCGTGGGCTTTGTGGGATGTAGTCCCCACTAGCAGACTTCGACTGCTAATTTCCCGTTCTGCGGGACTGTCCTGCGAGGAGACACGGTCGGGCCCATCCGCTCTGTCTCCCCCAAACACCGCCTGGGTTCCAAGTCCCGAACCCCTCTGCAGAGAACTTTAGCTGGGGGAGTAATTTAAATTTAAAGCTTCATCGGTTCTTGTATCTTTGCACTTCTCTGTAGGGAAAAAAAAAAAAAAAAAAAAAAAAAGAGGGAGAAAAAAAGAAGAAAAGAAAAAAGGAGTCTGTGTATGTGCGCACACACACATAATATTGTTAAGCGAGGGAAAAGCTGCTCCATTAATATGGGAAAGAAACCCAGGTTGGGGTTTGTTTTTTGCTTTGGGTTTTTTTTTTTTTTTTTTTTGGTTTTTTTTTTTTTCCATTTTTTTTTCCGAGTGATCCAATTGTTATAAATAATTACGGATGAAAAGAAAACTCACTTATTATGCACTTCTAATACTGTGACTGCATAGGAGAGAAAGGGGCCAAGCCAGTGATTAATTAATATCGCCCTGGCATAGCTGTTCTCTCGCGAAAGGCCTTTTCCCCTGTCGCTGCTGCTGAGTTATCATCCAGCTCGAGTCATGTGCAGCCAGGAAGGGATCTTGTTTATAAATTTATATGACGACCTTTTCTTTGTGTGTGCTCTAAAGTTGATATGGACAAATTGCAGAGGTATACAATTTAAGTAGATGCACTTTTAATCACCGATCATTAAAATGGTTATGTTAAATATACTCAATTACATGCATGACTTCACCCTAACAGTACTTTCTATTCTCCCAGCTGCTCACGTATTCCTTAACTATAGTCAGCAGAAGAAACTCGATTATGCTGAATCCATACATTTCTATGGATTTCATCAGCCTAATTAATGCTTCAGTGTGGTCCATGTGTCTGAATGGTCCCTTTGCTATTACTTGGGTAAAGAGGCAGTGCTGGAATGCAGAGGGTCTTTCTTTCAAAGATACCCATGGGGGTCACTCTAGGACTCTAATGGCAAAGGTAGCAAGTGTTAAATAGCAGAAACATGCAGAGAAAGGGAAGGCAGAGATGTAAAAGGGACATTGATACTGTAGGTATGGCAAACAGGTCAGTGATGATAATTAAAACGCTTCAAGAAGAAAAGGTAAATGGAAAGCTTCCACAATTCGCAGCATGCCTGGTTAAAAGCAAACAAATCAACCCACCAGCACCTTGCTAGTCCCGCGGAAAAACAAAAAGGGGGGGAGGGGGGGCTGAAAAGGGAAGAAATAAAAGAAAAAGAAAGAAGTTGACAGCAGATTTTTAGCCTGAATAACTACCAGGGCAGCCTCCTTTGCGAGCACCGCGTTTGGGTGCCCCATCTCTTCTCTAATTTTCTCGTTGCCGAAATGCAGGCTGTGAGGGGGTAAGGGGGAGGAGGAAGGCGCTCGGACGGGAAGGGCGCGCCCCCGCTGCAGCCGCCTGCGCGCTCCCTGTCTCCTCGCTGCCGGGGGCTCCCGCACGCCGGGGCACCGCGTGTGCCCACGGAGGTGGGCTAAGTAGCTCTGCCCTCGTCTCCCCAGCTTTCTTCCGAAATGAAGGAGAGATTAAAATAAATGGAATGCATCGCAGCTTGAACGCAGCCAGCCAATAGCTGCTTATATCACTCATCTTCCCGTCTTGGCGTTTAGTGGCATCTAAAAGGCAAAAGAGCTTTCTGCTACTTAAGCAACATTTTAATCAATCAATGAGATATACATCGAGATGTATTTATTTTTCTCTTCCCACCTGTTGTAGTCGAAGGATCTTTCTCTGGCTGCTAGGAGAAGTGAGGAGAAAGCAGGTATCTTGTCACCTACCGCACTGCCAAAAAGGTGGTGATGAAGCCTGCATCCCTTACCTGTTCTTCCACCGTGCACTGTGCAAGTGACTTTGTCCTGACTTCGAGTCAGTGACTTGCTACAGCCTTCATCCTTCAAGAGGAGAGAGAAAGGAAAGATTTCAGATCTATAACCAAATTATAACCCAGGAACTTTATGCTTGTCATGCTAATTTAATGACTTTCATAGTAAGTGTAGACTTTCTGTCTTTTGAAATTAGCTCTTCAAAATGCTTTGTGTAATGACAGACACTAGACATTAAGAGACAAATGCACAAGCAATAGTGGCATAATAATCTGGCAAACACTGCTTCATTTAATATTAAAATGGAGAACAAAGTGCATTAAATCTCAGTGGAAATGTACTTTGTTGCCCTGTGCCATGGGCCTGGGCTCTGAGTGTCCCAAAAGGAGAGTGTCCTCCAACAGCTGTCATGCCTGGGTTCATCTGGGAAATGAGCAAATACCAGATGTGGACTGCAAAATAGTACATCCCACAGTGCAGTGCCCCTTTGCTTTCTGGTGCTGCTCACACGTGTCTAAGTGCTATAAATATCCTGACTTCGACAGCCCAGTTCTGCTGGGCCTGGATTGCTTGGGTCTCAGTAGGGGAATATGTATTCTGCTCTCGTATATATGGTTCTGAACGTACACATCCCCTACATCCTTAAAAACGTTTCTGTGCTCCCATGTTACTGTTGAGCGGTCCAGAAATCTGTCCAAGAGATGGTACTGATAACAAACAGAGGGGTAAATCCAAAACTATAGGTGTATTGCAATCTGGGCAACTCATTGCCTATAATTGTAAATAAGGTAAGTTCACACGACGATCAAGTAACAGGGAACAAGAGGCCTATTTTAATCATGTGGTTATCTCTCCTTGGTGGAGATCAGAGCTCCATTGCTTCTGGCCTTCTCATTGTGTCCCCCCTGCTGGAAATGACAGCTCCTTCAGAAATAACTAACTTGGTCCCTGGATGGGATTTCAGCTCTTTTGCACTACACATGTACCAATTGTCATTTTACAGCTACAGCGATACCTCTGAATTATATAAGTGTATAAATTCGGCCTCATTAAATCCCCCTTTTTGGATAGCCTCAAGAATAGAGAGTATATTACTGTAAGCCAGAGGATACTTAAATTATACCCAAATGGGGATGGAAACGTAGTGGTACTTGAGCACACTACTTGTCTCAGCTACAGATGCTTTGTTTTTTCCCCCTTTGGAATGTTATGATATTACAAATGCAACAGTTCCCTTATGTCAAAACAAAATATCTGAAATCCTATTTCTTGGTTCAGTCTACGGGGGTACCTTTTGGTGGGGACAAAACCACAAAGATATGATCAAACAACACAGCCTAACCAAAGAGAAATTTATCGTTCATCTGAGAGAGCTTCTCAATTGGATGCTAAAGCCCTCCCCTTCCAGAAAGCATCTCAACATGCTGTGTAAGTTGTTTTCTTGTGCTTGTGCCTGTATGCGCAGATAAGTCGGGGTGTGCAGAGGGACAGGAAGCCGGGGGCAGCGATTACTCTGCAGCTTAGAGCACTCCCTGTCCACGGGTTGATTTTTACACCCAAGCCGACCTAAAAATAAACGTTTCAGTGGGAAATCTGTGCTCAGGCCGGCTGCTGCTGCCACTGCGGCCCCAGCCGCTGCCGGGATCACCCCGCGAAGCCCCCCAAAGCTGGGTTTGCTGGGAGGAATGGGGGTGTCTCCTTCCCCTCTTTTCCAGCCCTCACAAGAGGGTCAGTGGTTTAACCAGGCGTCACCAGGACTTCATTTTATTCCCGGCTCACTGAAGCGTGTGGCTTTTAGTGACTGATTGCCGCGGTGGCGGTGCGTGGCACCGGGGCTCTCACTGTGCGGACTCCAGATGGGCACGTCCCGCCGCTTCGGGGCGGGGGGGCACGGTCGCTTTGCAAAGGCCACCGAGACACTGAGATTTGTTCTGGGTCAACCCTCCCCAAACGCCAAAGTTGGGAAACAACTTTCGCAGCGTGTGTCGGGGTGGGAAGGAGGGAGGAAGGGAGCGGTGGGGCCGCAGCGGGTGCAGCGGTGAGGGGCGCCGTGGCTGGGGGCCGCCGGCCGGGTTTCCCCGCCTCCTCTTTCTCCCACCCCGCCCCAGCGCATCCCCCCGTCCCTCTGCTCAGCTCTTCCTCCCCGAGCCCCGGACGCGCAGACAGCACGTTTCCAAACTTTGAAATGCCAAATCACGTTATTGCTGTGGCAGGAGGCTGCTTTCGGATCTGTGACAGCTGAGTTTTCCCTATCGATTATGTGACATTGCAGTTCATTTATACAGCTCAAAAGCTTAAAGACACTGGAGGAGCCCCCGGTTTAACCCGAAATCCTAACAGAAAGTGAATCAACTTTCTGGCCAGTGTTTAAACTGATAGATCAGAACTTAATTCGGAGAGACAGAAAGGGAGAGAAACGACAGCACGGATTTATCTTGGCCAGCGTCCTTCGCTGAAACTTTAGAAACTGCTGCGTGGAAAATCCAGGGCCGAAATGCTAATTAGAAGCAGGGCGCCTAGCGCCCAGATATGTTCTGTGGTTTAGGGAGCAGGTGGCAGAGCTTGGAGTGTTGTGCAGGTGGATGAAGTTCGTGCAAGGGCCGCGGCTGTGAGCCGGTGGTTGGGCTCGGGGCGTCCCTGTCCGCCGGGGCCAGGCGGCAGCTCCCGGCGCGGGGCCGGTGCTTTTCGGGAGGGCTTGGGGTAGGAGAGGGGAGACTTTCCTCGCACACATGGAGACAGGACCGGTTCCCTTAAGCTACCGGGTCCTTCCTTCGGTTTTTTTAACCGGGTTTTTTTCAAGGACCAGCCCAGCTCCCGGTCCCTGCTGCTCCCTCCTCCGTCCTCGCCGAGGTTTCATTACTTGCTGTTAGTGCCTGGAAACAATAAAGGATGTAGGACTGGGCTTTTATTGATTATTTGTCACCCTGTATTTGTCAGTTTCAATAACTTTTCCTGAAGTTTTACTTACGGGCACTTGAGCTTTCGGATTAGGCCAGCTCTGCGGATTGCAGGGAGGGGTAATTATCCACTGGCCTGCTTCCCTGCAGCCAAAGAGAAAAGAGCATTAACTTACAGAATGAGCAGGATGCGGCCCTAGTCCCCACCCCACCCCCCGTTAAGCGCTGCCCCGGCGCAGCCGGGAGCTCTCCGCGGCCCCGCCAGACGCCTCCGGCCCCGCTCGCCCTGCACGGGGGGCAATGAGCCTCGGCAGCGCTTTGCCTCTCAAGGGGATTGGGGTGTCGGGGGGAGCTCTCCCAAGCTCCCGAAGCCCCCCCCCCCCCCGGTTCTGGGGACGAGACATTAGTGCTGGAGAGGCGCTCCCGGAGACACACACACACACCAGGAACCCACGACACTGGGGCACGAATTGGGGCTTTCGGCTGCGGCCAAATCCCCGGGATTCAATTAAAAAGCTGGCTCGCGCGGCTGGCTGGGAGGCGAAGCTGGGGGATTTGTATTATGAAGATCGACTCTTCAAAACTGCCCGCCTGGCAGCCCTGCCGCGCTCCCGTCGGCAGAGGGGACTCGCCTATCCTGGGCGTCTCGGCCCTCCGGAGCCCCGGCAGCGAGTAGAGGAGCAGCGGTGGGAGCTGCGGGAACCGGAGGTGAGGGAGGTGGCCCCCGCATCTCTCCCTGCTTTTGCAGAGAGGGAGGGTTAAAGCTTCCTCGAGAGAAAAGACCTTCTCTCCGGCTATCTTCCTTCTCTCATAACTTTCATACATCTCCCAAGAGATGCGCACTGCCTCAGCTATCCTCATTTGTAAGCACACTGAAGACAAGCTAGCATAATCGTTCCCTGGGCTGGCAGGGTGCCTATCGTGTACAGTGTAGCGTTTGATGTACTGTATTTCATACCACTGCAAGCTAAGAGACAAGCGAACACAGAGTGCCCAGTTACACAGGATTTAATTACAGCGGAATGCATTCTCCATGCTGATTAGGAGAAAAATCAACCGGGGGCTTATTTGCCACAATGAACTAATAAAAAAACAATTTATTAAAGCAATAATCTCATCCCAATACGGTCTAAATATTATTGTTTCTGTTGCATTGAAAAGGAATTCATACTGAAAGTGTTGCACAGAGAGCATCAGGGAGTCCTTCTCCATGAATTCAGTAAGAGTTTCCAACCTCTTTCCAAGGGCTCACTTGCCGGCTTAGAGTCTTTGAAATGGGGATCCGAGTTTCCCTATTTCAGGTCTAGGTGTGTGGGTTGCTGTAGTACCTACAAGGCAGGGTGCTCTGTGGTCTGCAGCTGTCTATGCTGAGGCAAGCATAGCATGCAAGCTTCCCACTGGGTCTTAAAAGATTTCCTGCTTCCCAGTGATTTACATGTGAAATTCCTAGAACAGGGAAGGCCACACAAAAGATCCCCAAGCCATAGACTGAGATAAATGCCTTGTTGTAATATCATTAGAAAAACACCATGCGATGTGCCAAAAATTCTCTGGTAAGGATGAAGGAGAAAGGCATTCCCTTGGGAGGGTGCTGAGCACCAGGCCCGGGCTGGGCTGCGTGGGGAGGAGGAAGGGACCACAGTGCCCTTGCTTCCTTTCTCCCATGTGAAATTGCTGCCTTCTTCTCACGACAGAATTGCAGTTGGCTTGGCGCTCTCCTGGGGAGTCAGTGGGAGTCTGGAGGGTGTGCAGGCAATGTGGGCCATGTTCACAGGGAACTGTGGAGTCCACATGAGCTTAAAGTCTGTGACTCAGGAGATGCTGATTTTGCTTTACAGCTTTCTGTAACTCCAGTCATCTCTGTCCCAAACCGGAGAGGACCTCATTTCCTGCTCAGTGCTCTGCCAACCACAAGATCTTTTCATAAGGCTGCTGCCGGGGTGCCTGGCTGTGGGAAGGACAGTCAGTGTTTGTCACCAGGGAATGAGCTGGCATCATAGCTCTAATCTGAGTCAACAACCTGGCGAGCCTTGAACATGACTTCATAAATCATGCTATCTAATTGAAAGGCACATGCTTATATGTAATGTTGTCCAAAAAGGATGCAAAACACCCCAAAATAAAATGCAGCAAACACTTATTTTCTTCCCACTAGCCTATTAATCAGTCACCTGATTGTTTCAATTGACTTTATTTCATACAGAAAAAAAAGGGAAAACATAAAACCATCCTGTATAACCATAATAAAAAACACAAATGAAAAAACTCACATTTTAATGAGAGGCTTACCCTTTTTCTAACACCCCTAATAGCAAAACAATATTTAAGTGTTTTTAATTTAAATTATTTCCATGTTTAATTCAAAGTTGCTGGATAATATTATCATCTGTCTATGCACCTATTTAGTATTGAAGCATATGATATTTAAAAGAAATTGAACCAATTATGAATGGAGAAAGTCCTTCATCATGCCTGGTTTTACTTTTTTTAAATGTTGGTTAATACACAGTCCTGCCTTTTCCTCATCCTTCCAGCAGAAATGAAAAATAGATCTGGCACAAAGGATTGGTTACATGCTTTTTGCTTTTTACACCCTACTCTCCTACTTTATTTTTCCACCTGCAGGATCTGCAGGATCTCCCCCTGTGAGATGCAACTCAGCAGCTCTGTCCCCTCTGCCCTCTCAGTGCTGCCAGTGGAGAAGCCCAGGAGGAGCACAGAGCAGTGGCTGAGCAGCAATTTGAATATTCATATTTAACTCTTCAAACAACAGAAGATACTTCAAAACCATGTGTGAGACAAAATGCCATTAAACTTTCAATTATTAAACCTCTGTTTAGCTGTACTTCAGAAATGAACAGTTCATAACAAACAGGGAATTCTGATTGACAGTTTGCCATCAGGAGCCCTTAAGTAGGATTTTTCCAGCTATAATGCGGTGTACTCTTCAGTGCTCCCTTTTGCAAGATGCTATTTCAAGTATAGGAGCATGACAAAAATTTACATAAAAGCTTTGTCTATAATGTGATTGCTTTGAAATTAAGAACCATGAGTTTTCCCCTTATTGTTTTAGAAATCAAGAGTGCACTTCGTTTTCTTGTTTACTTAGTGCACTCTCTGATCCCTTGATGCGTTTCAAGTGTTTTCTGTCAGCATCACGAGACCTTGCTTACCTGGTAAATTTTATGTGTGAAATGATTAGTGTTCGAAGTGCCTGAAAAGACACCAGTAACGATGTTTGACAAATTTTCTTTTTTTTTAATTTTGCTCTTAAATAATACTTCATGGTACATTAAGCAGGTTATGCAGTCTCTTCTTAAGAAACCAAAGCAATGTACTGCTGCATACTTAATGTTCCATCAAGCAGCTAGTTTTTAAAAGGAAAAAAATACCAAGGCAGCATGGAATCCTCCCTAAGGCTTTTCTCAGTTTGTCCCAGATTTGGTAACAAATGGTAATAATTTGGAGTCAGGTACAGAAAGGAAAATAAATATCATTTTATGATAAACCTCTCAGTGCATCATTTACAATCACAGGCAGGTCTTAGAAATGCTACTTGTTAAATCCATTGAACATTACTTTTTCAGAAGTAGAAATGTTTTTAGTTAAACAGCTTTCTTGATGTTCATTTTGGATGTACCAGTCAGAGCCAGAGCAGCCCAAGGAGAGAAGCAAACAATTAAAACATTTATGTATTTGATTCTTGATAGACATCCCTACAAGGTAGGTTTTAACATTTTTTTTTCTTTTTTTCTTTTTTTTTTCAGTAAGAAGGATAAGCTTGGAGTGCCCAGTCACCGTGGTAACTGCCAGAAAAATTCTCCTGAAGTTTGAAGAGGTCAGCTAACGGGGTCAACAACTCTGGCCTCTCTCTGAGCTGGGCCTGGCAGGCTCCATCCTGTGGCTGGGGTGTTAGCGCAGGCTGAGCCCTGGGAGGTGGACCATTCCAGCTCTGATATAAATTTTTTGAGTCAGTTCACGGCCTGGACTCTCCAGGTGGCCTCCAAAATCGATTGTGACCTTGTGACCCTGTCTAACGGAGGCATAGCATCCAACCTAAGTAAGGATTTAGCCAGGAACGACAGCTTTCCACTGAGTGTTATTGGGGACAGTACAAACAGTTTTGGAAGCAAGGAGGTAGGTACAAGGAGTAGAGGTCATTAAAAACATATTAAAAAACAATTTAAAAAATCCTTGTGAATGGTAAGTTTTTATTAGCAGTAACTGTTCCTTAAATAAAACCTTCTGGCAACTATTTTTTTCTTCCCTAACAATATTGTATCAAGTATTTCAGTGCACTAATATATGAAAAATAGTCACTTTACATATTCCAAACCAGACTAACATCTTATATACTGCTGGATTTTGAACTTATAAATGAAGCTGATGGACATGTATTAAACTAGATGTCTTTGAAGCAGTTTTTTTCCCTTAATGTCATAAAACCCAGGAGGCATCTTATTAAATCAGGTTTTTTATTTTAGGAAATAACTTTTCTAATATGTGCATTCTTTTGAGATTCAAAAGGCTCTTAATCTGTGTAATTTTATTTTTAAACTAGGAAATCAAGTGTCATAAAAGCACAGCATCAAAGTGTGAGAGTTTCACAGGCCAGTTCCTTTGCTGATTTCTAATACAAATAGACAAGTCACAAATTTGGCTATGTATTTTTGTAGAAAAAACCCTGTAGTCATACTGAGATCATATTTATAGAGAATATTATGCTTTTTCCTATAAGATTTTAAGCAACAAACACTGTGGGGGAGGAAGAGTTTTTTGCAGAGTTCTGATTTTGTTATTAAATTTAGAAATTTGCCCTTCTACAAAACTTCAGCTCTGCATGCATTGCTCACATGAGTAATCAATACTCATCAGATGAGTAAGGGGAACTACACCGAGGAGCAAAGTACAGCCTCTCAGGTGGAAAATGCTCTCGGGCTTTAAGTGACTTTAAAACTGCTCTGAAGGAAGAAAATTGCATTAACGTTTGCTCCCACTCTTAGAAAAATTATGCAAACTTATCCCAGTGGGAATCTTGGCCAAATACTTTTTATGTGCCTCACAGGAGAGGGTCCGGCTCTGACGTCCTTCCTCCTAGTCACTTACCTGTTGAGCAGTTCCCCTGAGGTTGGAGGGGCTGCACAGAGATGGGGATATTAAATATGGTTCAGGATGAGAGTCTGAGCTGCACTACATGCTAAATATCACTGTACTGCTGAGAAGTCCCATAGCTTACAACAGCAGGAATCTCTAGCTTTTACGTGCAGTAACACCTTGCTCTGAAGAAAGTCTCCCGAAATCCATGGGTGCCTGTTCGTCAAGGTTCTGCTTCTGATAGGTTTGGCATAACCTGTTCCACTGGGATTATTCGATGGGCAGGAGCTTGATTTCTAAGAATAAGAAGTGGGGGCAAACTGCCCTAAAATAATTCAGAGCCCAGACTTGCACATGCAGATATCAATGGTGACACTCTATATAATTTCACCCTGATTACTATTTGTAGCTTGTTGTCGTCCTTTTTTTTTTTTAACAAAACTGTGCTGAAAACACTTCATTCACATTAGCAAGCCTGTTGATTCAGGGGACTGCCATGTGTGACTACACTTGGCAAGACGTAGCATACAGCCCTTCGGTGAGGAACAGCACATTTGCTTGGCTTTCAATTGGAAAAAACAAACCAAACAACATTTAAAATTAGCAATGGTGAGCAGCTGGAAGGTGCTGCAAGTCCAGGCTCTTGAGATCCCCTTGTTGCTCCCTCTGCCAACGATTCCTCATTTCAAGCCTGAGACTTCAGAACGATTTTGGTTCAAACATTCCAGTGAAATAGTTGCATCATCTGTTTTAGCAGTGATCCCTTTTGTCAGGTAGAACTGGTGCACTGTATGCCCACATTACGAAAGAGATATGGATATAAAAAATAAATAAATAAAAGCTGCTAAAAACTCTGCAGGTACTTTTGAAAATACTGAGGATTCATATAATCATAGAATCATAGAATAGTTAGGTTTGGAAAGGATGAATAATCCATTTCCAGCATCCCTATAGCCTCCCTTCTGGAAGGCTGCTTTGAGGTCTCCACGCAGCCTTCTCTTCTCCAGGCTGAACAGCCCCAACTTTCTTAGCCTATCTTCATATGGGAGATGCTCCAGTCCCCTGATCATCCTCATGGCCCTCTTCTGGACTTGTTCCAACAGTTCCATGTCATTTTCATGTTGAGGACACCAGAACTGCACACAATACTCCAGGTGAGGTCTCACGAGAGCAGAGTAGAGGGGAAGATTTATACGAATGGTCTTAATGCAGTGTAAAAGATGAACAGTCAGGATCACCAAAGGCTCTGGACTGGTGGTTCTTTGCCTCTATCTTATGGATCACTGATAATCCATGAGACCTTGGCAAGTTTGCTGCAGGTGGTCTGTGGAACTGTATTAAATAATAATGCTCATAATCTTCAATTAAAATTTTGATGAGAAGAGTGTGTGGCAAGAAAATCTGAGAGCTGAGAGAAATCTACTAGCCTGAATATTCTAAAGATGTCTGGAATATAGGAATGTATCTCAGCCTGTGGTCCATGAGACATTAGTATTTTGAGAATGTTTTTAAATTAAATACATGTTCAGTTAAATGAACATACTTTATTACTCATGCAAGCAAGCAAAAGAAAACCATCCAACAATCCCCACTTCAAAACGATGCAAAGAAAATAAAAGCAATAAATGAACAATGAAGCCTCAGCCTACTCGTGTTTTCTTGTATGTAAGCCCCATGTTCCCAGCACTCTGCAGAGACCAAGAAGCACTGCTCTAGAAAGCAGCATGTTGGCACATCCTGGATGAGGGCTGGCAGAGGTCTATGTGTTCTGGAGGAAGCAAGGAGGACAAGTGAGTGCTGGGACTTAGAGGTGCCCTGGCAGAAGGTCCTGAACAAGAGCCACATTTCCTTCTCCTTTTACTTCTCTCTGCTTAGAGTGTGTCTGCATCTGGCATGCAGAGGAAAAGTAAACCTGATTCTGGTGCTCTTTCCTATTCTGGGTGGGCTAAGTCAGAGAAAGCACTTACAGAAGAAGCTTTGTGTAAGGGTTACAATATAGGTTGATACTTTAGGACTATAGCAAGTTCTTAATCCTTTCCTGCCTATGGGACTGTCATTTACAGCACCACTATTGTCTCATCTTTTATAAGGATGTTTCCTTACCTTAAGGTTCCAGGAGCAACCAGACTTTGCCATTGTTCAGAGCTATTTCAGTTTGTAGCTTAATGCACATCTAGATTCTGTTTATGCTTTCACTGCTCTCCTGTGCAGCCCACTGTACCTACAGGCTGGCTTAGATGACATTATTCTCAAAACATTAATTTCTGTGTTTCTTTTTTTCCCCCCTGATTTGTCTGTGCATCTTGATTTTTCATTAATGTAGTTTATTACAGGTAACATGATAAAGCATATGGAACTTTATGCATTTAGTTGGTCATTTCATGTTCAGTTCTTGTTTGATGAACAGGCATACTTGTTTATAAAATAGCTTTTATGTGTTGTTTTCACACCAAGTTAAATCCTTTATATATATATATAAATATATATAAAATCAATCTCATACTATATAACAAAAATTAATTCAGTCATGAGCAGACAAAATAGAAGTGTAGTTCATTTGGATGTATAAAATTTAGCTTGAGCTTAGTGGTGATTTAATTACAGTTTTTTTTTATTGCTATTCATACATACATCCACTGTTTTATGCATTGAGTTATCTCCAGCTCAGCCCCTTTCAGAACCCCATTTCTGGCAATCTCAGCAACACATGGGGGTCTGGCAGCTTCTGCAGACACTGCTGTCTTCCCTGCACTGTGCCTTCTTCTGTGCTGTTACACCAGCCCCACAGGCTGTCATTTCTCAGAAGCCCTTAATGATGCCTTTTCCCCATCATCTGTCCCACGGGTCTTCCAGAATCAGATGCTTTTGTCAAAATTTTTCAAACCAATCTAGAAATAGATACTGAAATAAAGGCAGTTGATCTGGTAATCAGGTGACATTCTGCCACTGCCTTCCTGCCCTGCCTTGGGCAGATTACAGACCGTCTCCAGTACTCAGCTCTTTATCCACAAAGCAGGAATAATAACAACTCTGCAAAGTGCTTTTATAGAACTGAAAGATTTGATGCAAATTAAAAGCTACCTAGATTTTCTCAAACCTAACTACCTAACATTCCACCTTCTCCACTGCTGTCTTTAGTTGCTGAAGATTTGCTGATAAGCTTTTTAGAGTCAGGCTTCTGCTTCATGCCTTGCATATAGTGGCATTTGGGCTTTTAAATCACTCTTCTGTTCATAACACACCTAGCAGCACTGATATAATTTTTGAAATATATGAAAAAAAACGCAGCCCAGAACAAACTACAATCAGCCTGATGATGCTCATTCTGGAGTGCCCCATAACCTTTGTGTGCATTAGTGGACCAGCACACATCGAAATGCGTGATCTATTCCTCCCTGAGCCCTAGTTACACCTTGCTTAGCAGTTCCTCTTGCTGGGGAGTTGCTCTTGTAGTTTCCAGTTATGTAACGCATCTCACTTTGTGAGTATGTGAGTTTTACAGCTGTCAGTGTCAGCAGCGGCTGGGGGTTGGGGGGTGTTGTATGGTTTTTTTTTTTGGCAAGCTGGCATTACTCATCAGTCTCATGGTAGTTTTGTTTGAAAAATGCTTGTGTTAGAAAAAGTGGATTTATCAGCTCAGCACTGTATGGTGCTAGCATGCAGCACAACAAAGGACAAGTGCTCATTTCAGTAACGCTTGCAGCATTTCATGGGGCCCCCAAATAGGCTGAACAAGGCTTCTCTGGCAACTAACCCCAAGTACAGTGGGAAACTGTTAAAGTGGCAGTGTTGCTGTTTGGAAAAGTGATTTGGGTTTCTTCCATCATTTGCTGCGACCATTTTTTTTTTTTAATAAAGACCATGAACTGCATTAGGAATTTCACTGAATATTGCTTAAAAAGAGACCTAATTGAAAATGTTGTGTTCTTAGAAGTGATTTTTCTCTCATGACCAGCCCTCAGTCTGTCCTTTCCAACTGGGCTCTGTTTTATCAGGAAAAATAAGATACTTGCAAGTTTTTCCAAGTAATACTAAGAAGCCAAACATGCTGCAGCCTTTCAGGAAGAACTCATTCTCTGTTTAAATTACTTTATTTTCAGAATGATCTGCTGCACTTACACTTTCTTTTGTAGTTGTAGCTTTTCCAGAATGCAAATACAACTTGGAGAGTTTTCTAAATTTAATTGAATGTTTCAGGTGGTTAAGATCATGTTTTAAACACAGTATTACATGCTGCAGATGTGTCAAAAGCTTTGCTCACATGTATTAAAAACAAATGTACTCTTCAGTATTTATTTATTTATTCTCTCTGTTTAAACTCCATACAGATGGTGAAGACAAACAAGCAAGTTTCATCTTTGCTGAAAAACTGTCTTTTACATCTTCAGGTTCTCACATACTGGCAAGGTGCTGCAAACCCCATGTGACAAAGATCAGAGGGAAATACCTACTTGAAGAAATCTTTGCCATTAGCTGTAAGTTTCAGAAAAGGTTCAATTTTTAAAAAAGCAAATTGTTGACCAGTTGTTCCTCTACAAGCCTTTATGGTCTCTGTAGCTGCATAGTTAATCTACTACCTACATCTACTCAGGTATCCAGTAGAAGTCAGTGCTGGGAAAAACGTCTTCACAGAACAGTTACGCCTATTTTTAACTTTTATTTGCTAAAATGTGATTGGTTACCATAGCTTGCATCCAGACAAATGTATTTAAACACACACACTTTTAAGGCTTCACAACAGGAAAATGCATCCCCTCCCATGGGAGCACACACGGAGACACAAACACCTGTTCGTGTGTTCACCTCCCACATGTAGATGTGCTTCAGACGCTGCTGTAGCTGGGTGGGAGGAATGGATGCACTCAGCTCCCGTCTCATCTGACAGTTCACTGTGGAGAGAGGTGGCTACAAGTGAACCGTCTCTTTTCTGCAAGAACAGAGGTTTGCAGTTTTCAGATGCTGGAAAGTCTGTAACACCTCAGAGATGTAGAGGACAGTGACATAAATGCATTCTGACATTTCACTGTGTCTGTACACACAGTGTGCAGGCCCTCTAGCCTCCCTACACCTGATGCAGTCTTGTGCAGTATCGCCTGAATATACATGAAGCAGCCACCTCTGGATACCAAGACCTTGTTGTGATTAATCTGTTGGCATTCAAACCTATATGCTGTGGCACCCAGTAACACGTCTGCATTTCAATTCAGTACCCAGAAAATTAAGTACTTACTAGAGTGTTTCAAAGTAATGTGGCCAAATTGCAGACCCTTGGTCCTTAGCCAGACCAGACACAGATAACATACCAAAATGATGCTTCAGGGAAGCATGGAAGTTCAGTCCTTTCTTCACTGACTGGAGAAAATTTGAAAGGTGTGGAGAGGCACCAAAACCAGGCTGCAGAATCAGGCTTTGAGGGCATGAAAACTGTTGAAGATGTTTCATCACTGATACTCCAATGCTCTCTACCTTGCTTCCACCTAGGGCAAAGCTGTGCAGAGACTGCTCACTGTCCCACCAGGGCTGTTAGTGAATGGTGTTTCCTTCATGAGTCACTGTATGCTCACATTTGTGGCTCATCCTCTGGCACCTGGCAGAGCACTCAGGGCCAGGTACACCACAGGAACCCAGTGTACTTATGTACAGTGTAACTAAGAAATGGAGAGACCAAGGAAAGGTTATATCGTAACTGTGTAAAGATGGCTGGGGTGTGTGTTTTGGCATGGAGAGCAGGTACTGAAACATTTCTCCCACACCTTCCACAGCAAGGTGGTGGTCGTTGACTTGAGCGACAGCGGAGTAGAGGACTGGGATGTCTCAGCCCAAACTCCCTTAAGCCTTGGCTTGATGAGTGAGATCTTGAACATAGCCAGAGCCTGTGACATTAAAGGCTTTATAAAAGCAACAGTGCCATTTTAAAATCAACCTCCCACGTTAGGAGCAGCCCCAGCAGGTGTAACGTGATCCAGGCAGCCCAAGCCAGCAAGTAAACAAACTGCTGCTTTCTGATCAAGGTGCACCACAGAAACACTCCTAACTGGGAACTGCACTAAGTGAGCTGTGCTGCTACTGAAACACCTGTGAAAAAGGGCAGGCTCCTGTGACTGTCAGTTCTCATTCCACACAGGTATTCCCTCTACACCCAAAATGAAGTGGGAGAAAAATTTCCCTAATAAGCCTGTAAAGTTTAGTGTGATTTGTCCTGATCTAGTTCCTTGAACTTCTGTGTGGTCTGTCGCTGGGTTTCCTTAAGCCAGAGAAAACAATCCTACTGCTTTGATTCGAACCCAGTCAGCAGCATTTAATATTGTCCTCAAGGAAGCTGCTTCCCTGCTCTTCAGTTGAGTACCCAGCCCACTTCCAGTCAGTAATACTGACTTAACGGCCTTTTTACTTGGCTGCAATGTAAGTCACTTTTCCCTCCTTCAGTGCCAACACCGAAGCTTTCTGACTATGTATATTCAACCTTGGTAGACAGCCTCACTGCACCCAGACCTTCTCTGGCTGTTCCCTTGGGTTCAGATGAAGAGAGGCTGAATGCACTATTTAGATCATCTTGGTGTTACTGCCTGGCTTCCTACCTGGGAAAAGTGCACAGAAGTAAAAAAGATGCATCTGGCCAAGCAGAGTCTGGACCTTGACAATTATTATGGGCTTGGCAGGCTCCAAGACTTACTGCAGAGCCTTTGAAGTGTGCAGACAGTGGGTACACTACACTGAGGTACCAGCAGTCCAGCTCTGCCCCAGTGTTCCTGCCTCCCAGCCTGTGACCCATCCTGACCCAGAAAGCCTCTCCCCCTCCCCATGCCCATGCTCTACTTACCCATGAGTTATGATAACATATAAGCAGCTTAGAGGATTCTTATCTGAATAAATTGAACACAATACAACATTTAACTCTTAATGACAGCCACCTCTGACTGTGATACGTTATAAATTATGTTTGACTGGATTTTTTTTTCCAGAGACAGATACTCCCTCTGCCACCCAGTCAGCCCTGTAACGTTGCACTTGCGGCCTTAATCCCACTTGGATGTGTGCCCTGCTGCCTCCACTTTCCGTCACTTGGGTACTTTAGTATTCTTGAACAAGTGAACAATCTTTGTTTCTGTACCTTATTAGGCCAAAGACCATAGCAGCTAGCGATGGCATCAGCAGGCCCTGCAGGCAGGATTCTCTGCAGACACAGCCAACCTCCAACAAACCCCTTTTTATCCTCCTGTTTCTAGGAAGAATTATGATGGTGGTGCCCTGCTGTTGATCAGTCAAATCTGTGGTAGGCCTAGAGATAAGTCCTGTAAGTGTGGTGTACTGTAAAACAGCGGCTCCCATTCATTAGTAGCTTGTGTGTAATAAACCACCCAAAAGAGGGGGGTGGGGAGGGAAAGGGACGAGCAGCTGCAGTATGCAGGAACAAACAACACAACTCATTCTTGGGAGCCAAAACTTTCTAATTTGCTGCTGGGCTGCTGGGAGCACTCAAATTCTTTTTGATAATACGCTCGTGCCCTCAGTGTCTCTCCCTGAGTTTCCCAAGTCCTGGTCTCTCAAGGTCCCTGAGTCTTGGGTAGTTTCACTTTGAACCCAAAACACAGAGAGTAGTTGAATAGGGAGGAGGGGAACACATTGACTGCCCAGTGTTTGTAGGCTGCAGTATAAGAAAGTGGTGGACTCAGAGAAAAGTCATTCTGCTGGGGAATGGCTGTTGCACGTATCTGCTTGTACAGTGTGTAAACAAAGCATCACATGGGTTGCAGAGCAAGCACGGGATGTGGAGCAAACCCATGCGTAACTGAGGCATGCAGAAGGAACAGAATATCTCAAATGTTACTGGTGGAATATTTAGAAACCTGTGTCTCCCAAGAAGGCAAAAATCTCCAAATAAATCTCAAATCAGTAATAGCTGAAAAATTATCTGGCTTAATTTCTACTTCCCCTCCTCCCCCCCAAGTTTCTGTAAATATTTCTGTGAGTATATTTCCCCACTGAAACTGCTTATAGGCATGCAAATTTAAATGGAATCTGCTAAATGTGATGCAAGATGTTGCATGTGTTGAGACGTCAGTAGTTTCTAATATTTGCATAGATGTGAGAAAGTTGGTTCTTTAAGATCTTAATCTTGGACCCTGTAACTGCTTGTAGAATATTTCAGACCAGGAACTGAAATTATTGCATGTTGCACAACTGCTCTCACAGACTAGACCTTTGTGCTAATATTTGTATGGTCACAGGAAAACTAAACTATTTTCAGAGAGATGCTGCTCTGGAGGACCGTTGTACCCTTTCAGGAGATGACAGTGGTCATTTCAGAGAGATGTGCCAGGCTGTGTCGGTGCTTGGACTAGCTCCTAACATTTGTATAGACAAGGGCTACTTTAATGGCAAATTCAGGCTTGGGCCAAACAGCAAATACTCTTTATGTGGTGAAGGAAAAATTGTGTATTTGATGTTTTCTACTTTTCCTGCAAGAGATCCATCTTTCGTCGTCCTCTCTGGGAGGGGCTGTGCTGTGAGTTGCCCGAGTCTTAAGTTCTGAAATGAGAGCTGCCAGACTGCCGCTTGGTGAAGTTACCGAATCGACTGAGGTTAAAACATCCTGAAGAGCCCCTGCACGCGTCTACAAAATGGTGCTAACTAAACCTGGGCACAAAATAGTTTTCTTATATTCTGAAAGTTTAGGTAGTACAGGTTAGGTAGCCTTCCACTATGAGTTTCAATTGTGGCATTGTGGTATTTTTTGACAAAGTCACAGTAATTTGGGCTTAGGTAGGTAGGTACATACATACCTTTATAATAAAAATTTATAACAAAAAAAAAAAAAATTGAGAGTGTCCATTTCCAGCATGGAGACTGATTTCACTATGCTGTTTCCAGGACTTCCAGCTAGAATTACAATGAGGAGGATTTTATGGGAATGTCTCCATGACTTTTCAAAGAAAACTGCAAAGGTAACACCTCTGGTAATTGCTGCATGTCTTCACTGTATTAGTAGATGGGTCTGTAGGACAGCACTGTCAAATGAAAAACTCAGGACTGGGCAGATAGACCTGCTCCCCTTACAGTAGGCAGCATACAACAGTCACCTGTCTCTGATCAGGTTGTCAGCAGAAGGTTTGAAGTTATGGATGAGACCAGCAAATTGAGTGGATGTGTTGGATAGGTACGAAAACAGAACAGAGATTTTTTTCTGAGGGTTTTAGCCCCATTTCTAGCACAAGCAAAGCCATGTAATCCTTTCCTTCGCAATTAGAGCTGCAAATCAACCCCTGGGCCAGAACACTCACACAAGAAGCAATTAGACAAGCTACACAGTGGAAAAAGCTAAAAATAGTAAATGTCTCCACAAAAATACCTTGAATCATTAGCAAAGGACATTTTATGAATTTCCTAAGAATCAGTTACTGCTTTCATATTTTCATAGCATTCTGACAGAACGGCTATATTCTAACTGTTGTTTGACAGAGGTAAACATGAGTAACCCTACTCTCTTCTTACACTTGAGACACTGAAAAAAACTGAGTAAGTCCTGAGATTTTCATATCTGACCAACTGAAATTGGGGGAAATTAATTGGTTCATATTGAAATGAGGTAAAACATGCCTTAGTGCTCTTTTAAAAAGAGCAGTCTAAAAATGTGGGGATAAAAAAATGACATTTTTTTTGTTATTTAATGACTCAACACAGTTTTCTTTAAAAAAGGATGTATGAATCAATGATATTCATCCATTAGCTGAATCCAAACTATTATAAAAACTCTCCTTTTAGAAAGTATATTATTTGTGAAAAGATGGCAACTGCTGACTTATCTTGCAGCACTCCTGAGCTGGGTGAAATGTAGAAAAAAAAAAGCTGATCAGAGCAGAATATTTTTAGTCCCTTTCAGGGAACTATATATGATGCTATTTAATTAAGAATGACTCTTAAAGGATGATTTGACTGTTTATGATTAAGTTTATGATGCAGGTTTTTAAATGTAACATAACTCACATGTGCAGCTTTTAAGTAAAAAAGGTATGTTCCGAATTAGGTGTTTTACTAATACATGTAAAAAAAGAGGTTACAGGTTGCTATGATTTTTTTCTTTGCTGGTAACTTGTGTAATACTGTATGAAAAATGTTGTGAACACTAAATTACATTCTGTTCTGTCTTCTCTATCTGCAGAATATAATTGAAGAGGAAAAAAAAACCTGTATAAAATTGAACAGCAAACTTTGTGTACACCTGTGTGCACATACAAGTGCACATGCATGTACTGTTGCTGGAGTGCTTGTTTTCAAGTGGAGATTTCGGTGATGGATGATTTAACATAAACTTGAAGCATACGGCAGACTGTTTTGTGTGGCCTGATGCTTATTTCATGAGCTGCTCTTTCCCATTCCAAGCAAGTGTAACATATTGCAGTGCTGTCAGCACCCTAGCAGCCTCATGATAGGGATGCAATACTGAAATTCCAGGAGCTCTTTTCCCAGTGATGACTTGGAGCAGAAGCAACTCTGGTGGCAAAGGGCTGCAGTGAGGCTAGCTGGGCTCTTGGAGTGCTCCATGGCAGTGGGAGACATCGGTGGCCCTGGAGTTCCTGCAGGTGTTGAAAATCCAAAGGTCTCTGGCAGTGTTGCATCCCCATGTGTCATGTGCATTCGGCTGCATGAGCCCTGTGGTTGGTTGGTTGTCTGGCTGTCAGACACATGGTGACTGGGGCTGGGGAGGGCACCTCTGGGTGCTGGAGCTGCTGAGATCCACCCCATTCCTATGGCTCTGCACAGTCCCCTGGCCTGTGTGAAGCTGTGCAAAGTTTCCTCTAATCATGAATTTAATATGCTTTCAGACTTGACAACCTCCTTTTAAATGAAAACACTTATGTGGAGCAAAAAGCATGTTAGCCTCTCCAAATAAATGGAATTATGATTCCAAGATCTGACTTAATCCTGAAGCTCTTACACTGTACAGTAAGTAGAAAAGAAAGAGGATTGCTTATTTGAGGATGAGTTAGCAGGATCAGGCTCCATTTTATATCATCTCACTCATTTTCCTTCTGGTATTTAATCTACCTTTTTCAGAACTCCCACCGGCTGTTCATAACACAGTCAAAGTAACTTCACATCTACTACAAATGGCAAACATTAATAATTGAAAATAATGAGGGGTGGTACAGAGAGTGCCCATCCAGCTTTCCTGATAGTAAAATTTGACGATTGTTAAACAAAGCAAAAAAGCCATTCTTTCAGATGCATTTTTATCATAAAATGATGTCCTTTAAAAATTTATTTCAAGATGTTTCTCAAATGCATTGTAACTATTTGTTCTTTTTCTAATTGTTTTCTTTGTGAAACTATTTTAAATCTGCATTTATGTTTCAAAGGATTTGAGAGAAGATGTTCATGATGCCACCTGTATGTGTTTTATTTCTCAAAATGGAATTTCTGATCAGATAACATTAAAATATTTTTGTATTGTTTTTTGTTTGTTTTCATGACATTTATATATTTCTATTTACCATTTTGGTGCCTGATCCCATGTTACAAGGCTAATTAAGTGGGATCAAATGTTTTATTGTTCCTGCAAGTCAGTCTATTCTATGATCCCACTGCTGGTCTCGTTACTTTTTGAATTCAGTGATTTGGATTTTCATTTTGATTTTTTTTTTTTTCCTGCTAAAGCCCTGAGGTACCTGTGTTCCAGCTGGTAGATTGCACATCCAGGACACCTAAACCTGTCTCCAACAAAAACTAAAATGAAGACTGACTGAAATTTATTATGGCAAAGTTTCCTTTGTGGGTTGTAAAAAAATATGTACAAAGATTTGGACAAAGAAAGTTTTGCAGATTTCAGTCAAAGATGAACCTCTTTCATCTTTGAACCTGAGAAGAATACTTCAAAAAATCCTCCTGAAAGATGGGCAGGTGGTGGTGGTCTGCACCAGCCCACATCCCACCTGACCTGTCCTACCTGCGTGAGTGGGGTGGTCTTGGACGCACACTGCTTTCTTGAAACATGTTGTTCAGTTTTTGTGGTACAGAGCCAATCCGAGACAGAAATAGAGGGGATTTCCAAGCAGCATCTCCACCCTATTTCAGGGTCTGGCTCTAGCTGCTGTAAATCTGGAGTGAAATGAACAGCCCACGGTAAGAAACCTTTTTCCATTAAAAATGATCAAAAGCAACATTTAGAATTAAAAGGACCTGGCTTTTTTTCCTTTTATTTTTTTTTTTTTT
This sequence comes from Loriculus beryllinus, assembly GCA_039877255.1. Classification (NCBI taxonomy): domain Eukaryota; kingdom Metazoa; phylum Chordata; class Aves; order Psittaciformes; family Psittacidae; genus Loriculus; species Loriculus beryllinus. The sequence continues at coordinate 3,498 of JBCJKH010046448.1, read as the reverse complement.
TTGTCCCCTGACAGAGATGTTGTGTGAAACATTTTAGCCAGCTCACTTTTTCTTTTTAGATTCAAATTTAAACTAGCTTCTATTCAAAGTTTTTAAAGGGACACACACAACATCATTCTTTAGCATGACATTTGAGTCTCACCCCTTACCAGGAAGGATACCTTAACCTCCCTGTTACTGAAAAGATGAGAGAGGAAAATAGGTTGGTTTTTTTGTACTTTGCTTCACATGGTCACTTGGTACTACTTGGAGTAAAGTGAATTTATTGTAACTTCTCTGCTTTGTGTTTCACCCTTCTGTTTCTGTGGGACTTTCTGTAGCTGTACAGACATAGAGGAAAAAATGAAAAAGCAAGGAAAAGTCTGCCCTCAGAAAAATCACAACAAGGATTTTATGGGCTGTGTGGGTTAGACACAGGTGGGCTATGTGGAGATTGTTTTGTAGATGATTTTGAGGAGCAGCAGGTTATCAATGTCTACTTAAAAAAAACAAACAAGCTAAATCATCCCTGTGTGCCTATGTAACTGTACTACAAACTGGTTTTGCAGAAACTGCTTTAAACACAGCTGTGAAATTGTCATGGGCAAATCTGTTAATATTTTTTTCTTAAGTGTTTTTTAAGCAGAAATTAAGGAAGCTTTGTTTTTATTTTTAGTCTTGTTTTGGGATTTTTCATTTGTTTTGTGACAGGGAAACAGACCACAGTTATGCAGAACAAATGTATTAGTAAAGTGTCCTTTACATATCCCCACATCTTTCTCAAGCCATTCCAACCAAAAGCTTTTGTAAGCGTGTGGGGGCAGCACTGACCTTTTAATTCTGTTTATATGATGTCTAGAAAAAATAAATCCCTGGTCAAGGAGGACCTGAACTTGCAAGAGTTGCCTCGAGACGTTTTAAGCAACTATAACTTGAGCCATTTCTGCTGGCAGCTAGCCCTGCTCCAGCCCTCCTGCCTGGCAGCAGGCATCTGTGAGGTTGCCACTGGTTTGAGGGAGACACAAGGGCACAAGTACTTGTTCCAGAAGGCCTGAGAGGTGGGCAGTGCTGAGGTCCTGTGCCTGTCAGCACTTACACACAGCTCAAAGTCTTCTCAGACCTAGGTTTGCTCGTGCCAGCACTGGAGCCCAGTGCCTAGGCTGATGGGTGGGTTATGGGTGCTTGGTGCGTGCTCACTAGATCTGGAGCAACCTGTGGGGCTGCTCCACCCTCATGGCAGGTCCTTCCCACCAGTGTGACTCAAGCCTGGCAGCGTGGAGTTTTGTAAATTGGCTGTTTTGGAAACACCCTCTGCGGCACCAGCTCCAACTGCCCTCACTGCTGCCATCATGCAGACGAGCAGGACACAGAGCCATGCATGCATGCAGGGTGGGTGTGCTCCGCTGGCTGGGACACGGTGCAGTAACCTGGGGCTGAAGACAGTTCTGCAGAAGTGCTGTGGGGTGTTAAATGGTGTGGCTGAGGCAAGATTGGTCCTGAGCTCCCTCGCTCTGAGATGGCTGCTCACCCAGCCCCACTACTCCGTTTGTTGTTTGAGTGCACTTTCAGATGTTTCCGCTCCTCGAAGAAGATCCTGTGGGAGCCTGTCCTCCTAGAGACTGCTGTGTTGCAAAACCACATGCATGGAAGGTGAGGATCTCAATTTCATGCACAGCAGCAAAAGGAGAGAGGCATTGCACCTCTGAGATGAAGGCTGCAGGGCAGCTCACGGGTAGGCAAGAATGGGGTGGACGTTAGTCTCTGTCCCTAGGAGTCAAAATGCAGCTGTCAGCATTTACATCCTTTTTCTTCCTTTTCTTTTTTCTTTTTTCTTTTTTTTTTAATCTTTAATTTTATTTTGCGTAGCCACTTGCTGCATCACTGCTTGAGGATACGGAAACACAATCAGTGCGAACCGACATCCACTACTCAGCGCTGCCAGCCCGAGCGGTGCTGAGTGCCTGCACGGAGCCAGCCAGTGCCCGCTGCTGCCATCAGCGCCGAGGGAATTACAGGCATTTCACAGCTTTGAGGCACAGGAACAAATCGTAAACTGTAGTGTTGCATCCATGTGTGAACATACACACACACACACAGAGAAAGCCGGCAGCAGCTGATGCTTCACACTAATCACTCTTATAAATGCTTCTAATTAGACTTAATAAATACCTCTAACTTTCCTACAGGGAACAAAATGCCCAACAGGCTTAATGCAAACTCGGGGGAAAAAAAAGAGTTAAAAAGATGAGCAAAAGCTATTTTTAAACCTGGCAAGTCCTACCCCCAGCGCTGTTGAAAATTCAACCAGTACTACAGAAACCCTAAATTGCAGTGCCCTGCACCCCAGCGGAGCCCTTCAGGCTGCTGGAGGGGGGGCGCAGCATGGGCAGATTGGGGGTGAGCAGCCGGGGGAGGGGCTGCAGCCCTCAGCCTTTGTAGCCGGAGGGCGAAACATTGGGATCCTGCAGAGAGGGAACACAGAAACCCTCAAGGCAGAGAGAAATAGGCCTAGACAAAAGCCCGTTACATGGTTGCAAATCACCCCACTGCTGTTATTTTATTTACCGCTGTCCGCAGGAGGATTGTTTTCTCTTGCAGAATTTTAACCTTTTTTTTTTCATTTTTATTTTTCATTATTCCTTTTCTCCCTCCTCGCCTCACAACAGTGGTCACTTGTACCACAGTGCCACATACAGACTTAACTCACCTCCGTTCCCAGACAGGGACTGGCGCTGCCGGCAAAGACCTCGGAACACTCACGCCCGCCGCCCTGGGTGCTGCCGTGATGAATAATGTAACCTTCTTCCCAGGAAACAGCCCATGGCGGCTTATTTCGATGTCTGGGTGAGGAGCACAGCCCCGCCAAGCCACCCTGGGTGTTCGTGATGCCCAGGCGCTCACACAACCCCCATGACCTTCCCTGCTGTGCCCGTAAAAGCTCTAAAAGATTATCATAAAACTTTTTTTCATTAATCTTTTTCAAAGGATCTCTGTATTATTTTTGAGTGTGTAAGAGAAGAACAAAGGCCTCTGGGGCATCGCATTCATATCTTGGCTGTTTGGGAAATAAATTTCGTTTCAGTGTCTCTGCAGTGCTGTGCAGTCACGCTCATCTTCCCCATCCTATTTGGGCAGGTCAGGTTTAGGACTGATGGATCTTAACCATCGTGGTGAATATGAGTCCTCAGTCAAAACAACCTGTAGACTTTTGCACTTCGAAAGAGGTGCTAATATGGGCTAGGATTTGCTGGTGATTCCCTCACCTTCAGTTTTAGGATCTGTGAAACATCTTTTGGACATTATCTGCCATGTGCATGAAATCACTACTGGGGGGAGTGGTGGTGGGGGTGACAGGGAAGGGAAGGAGGGAAGGAAGGAGGGAATGAGGGAAGATGGAAAGGAGATAAGGAGGTTGCGGGGGGGGGGGGGGGGGGGGTGTGGGGGTGTGGGGTGGGGTGGGTGGGGAGAAGAAGGGCAAGGAGGAAAGAAGTTCGAGAAAAGGAAAGAAGGAAGGAAGGG
>JBCJKH010046446.1:0-16070 GCA_039877255.1 Loriculus beryllinus | reverse complement strand
TATGTGCCTATAAGGAGCTGCCACAGAGTCCTGAAGGGCAAGTATGGGGAGTTCTCTCCTCCAGTGTATCATGCTGATTCCCCCATAAACTTCTGGTGCAACTGGACAATCTGGGCAGGCACCAGACAGCATATAATAATTTATATTCAGGGCTTTGTCTCTGAGGAGGGTTGCAACAGAAATGAGGACAAAATCCTATTTGAAGGCGTTTCCTCACTGGTGGAAAACAGCGTGATTTATGCTTGCTGGAAAAAGGAGACGCACGCTTTTGCCACCTTTGCCCAGGCTGTCCACGTCGTGTTGCTGAAGAGGCACTCGCCAAACCGCAGAGATGCACAATTTAAAGGGAAGTACTACATCTTCCAAGACCGGGAAGCTGAATCTTCCTCTAAAGATGATGTGATTTCTGAATCTCTTGCTCCAAAGTTTCCAAAGGAAGGTAATGATTTTCGGTCAGGCTGGGCTGAAAACCTGGGAGGTGCGTCGGGCTCTAGGACCACACATAGCACCGTGAGCCTTGGCAAGACCACAGTGGTAAGTGATGAATTGATGCTGGGAAGAGGGATCATGCTGGATGCTACAGCTATGGCAAGTCCAAGATGCTGCAAGGAAGCTCAAGGCAAAGGAACACCTGAGGGCATTGTCCCCACTGCAGCACAAGATACCTGGGGGCAGAGTCTCCCTGTGAGTGGGGACATCACCATGGGGTTTGGTTATACCCACAGGCCTTCAAGCATGCTTTTGGAAACTCCTTTGCTTGGTGCCTTTCAGGCAAAGGAGCCTTTTCTTCAGCCGGCAGGTGTGGGTCTGGAGAGCAGGCAGTCTGCTCTGCACCCTACCCTGGGGCCAAAAGATGTGCGAGATCTACAGTTTACTATTAAGCCAACATGCACAAGTTGCACGGGCTTGGCTGCCCTCTCACAGTCTTTGTCCCCTGGCAGAAGAGAAAACATAGAGAGCACAGGTACCACCATGTACCGAGGGGTCAGTGCAGTCAGCTTAGAGAAGGCTGAAAGCCATCCCCAGTTGAGTGTCCCAACTGATGGCACTGTGAGCAGTGATGCTGATGGCCTTGCAAAGGGCCTGATGCCCAGCCTGAGTAACCCATATGAAGTGGTAGACAGGGACCACTCACATCCGCTACCTGAGAGAAGCCAAGGATGCCAAAGCAGTTTAAGGGGTTTGCCCATGACTCCATCTGTGCTAGGAACAACTGGCCTCCAACATACAAAATGTGTGGATATTTCTCCCCTGGAAAGTTTTAGGGGAATTGTCAGGGGGGAAACAAAGCTGCACCCCACAGTACTGTGGGATATCCTGCAAGAGCATCCTCATTTGTATGGCCAGAGCAGTCACATCCTGAAGACATCCCCTACAGACCCTAGGAGCCTCCTCCAAAGTGCCCAAGCACACATTGCTTCTGCTGCTGAGAAAGCTCATGTGTCATCCTCTGCTGTACAAAGCTGCCACCACCAAAGCGATGGAGCTGCACAGCCAGGGTTGGTTGTACCCCCTTTGCCAATGGGGCTGGAGCATTCTCCCACAGCCATATCCACCCTAGACACAGAAGCAACCCCTGCGCTGGTGGTCTCTTGCACAGCTCCTGTCCTTTCAGACTTTGGCTCTACTGATTTAACCCCTGAAGTTCCTTTTGCTCCAGAACCTGTGTCCAAGGTGTTCTTCTCTCCACCAACTGCTTTGCATTCAGACCCTGTCAGTCTCAGGCAAAGGGTGAGCATCTCACTGGCTAGCCCAAGAGAACAGGAGTTGCTCTCCCCTTCACCGCCTCACCACCCACCACCACCCCCCTCTGAACTGGGTGCAGATCAGTCCACCAGGCACATCAGCCCTGGGATGCCAAAGCTGGTGCTGGGGGAGGCGGGTGGCCAGCGAGCAGAAACTTCAGCTCCTATGGCCTTGATGGACAGGGGTCCCTCCCCAGCTTCCATCACTGTCCCAAGGCCTGATGTGGGGCTTCCTCAGCCTGAGGACCACGTGAGCAGTGGCTATGGGGTGGCATCAGCTTCCCTACCTGGTGACTGGGAAGCAAGGAGAGTGGAGAATGCGGTGCCTGTGCATCATCAGGGCATGGCTGGCAATGACAAACCAGCTTCTGTCTCCATCCTTGGGGGAGCTAAAATGCAGAAAACCATAGAAGCTCCTCAAGGGCATACAGAGGAGGGGAGAAATGCCTCCTCCAGCACCACTCCTGCACACCCTGCTCCTCCGGTGGCCCGGTGGGGAGAAACACTGTCAAGAGGCCAAAAGCAGCAGGAGCCCTCTGATGCATCTGGAAACAGTCGGATGCCAGGAGGACAGCAACAGAAACATGCTGGTAGGTCTCACAGTACTTTATATCTCGGTAGAAGCCGTCTTTAGAAGGCAGGAGAACTTGGTGGGGGCAAGGATGAGGCTGTGTCTTTTACCTGCAGTCCCTGACTGGCAGTCAATGGGCAGATTTGGTTTAATTTATTACCATGTAAATCAGAGCAACAAGAAATAAAACCACATCTTTAAACCTCTTCTCCCCATCACTCCCCTCCTCCCAGCCTCAACTTTACTCCCAAATTCCTCTCCCAGTGTCAGGGCAGGGAATGGGGGTTGCAGTCAGTTCATCACATGTTGACTCCTTCCTTGCCATAGAAACCCAATATAGGAAGATTTCCAAGAAGTGGTCTTTTGGCCAAACCTCTGTGGGAAGCAAACCCACATGATTCCAGCTGCTGGAGGCTGGATGGGCTGTGAGGGGGCCAGACCCTTGCTGAGCAGCTAGGGCCCAGGTTCAGCTCTGACTGTGGAGCTGAGATGTGGCTCCAGGAGCTACAACTATAGAAGTCTTGTACCGAGAGAGGGTCTGAAGTAGGGCTTTTTCTGTGGTAACCTGCAGCACCCCATATGTGTGATAGCCATGTCCTGGTGCACACAGTAACTGCTGACCATGTTTCTCTTCTGTTTCCCATGTGTCAGAGCTTGGACCTCCCTGGACAATGGAGTACTTCCCCATCAGGAGCTGCCACCTTGTCTTTCAGAACGGGTCTGGGATGTTCTACCTGCCGCTGCATGCTGACATTAAAACCAGCATCTGGTGCAACTGGACCATCTTGGCAGGCCCCCAGAAGCACATTGTCATCTATGTCCAGGGGTTCCATGGGAGTGATGGCTGCGGCAAGAACCAGGACAAGATCATCTTCCAGGGGATCTCATCGAGTGTGGAAACCAAAGTGGTGTATGCCTGTCAAAACCGAGGCACCCTGATCTTTGCTACGCAAGCTACTGCCGTCCATGTGTTTTTTCTGTCAGGGAATGGGTCCCTCAGGCATGAATACAGATCTTTTAAAGGACTGTATTATGTGTTCAGAGACTCTGAAACCATGGGCTCTTCAAATGATGCCATAGCTACCACAGAGCCCGTCCAGGAGACCTCTAAGAAAGAGGGCTGGAAGACAGCTGTGACAAAAGATCTACTGCCCATGGTGAGAGACTCTGCAAGCCTGTCAGCTATACCTGTTGGTGGCAGGACCCATCCTGAGCTTGTAAGCCCAGATGAAGAGACCCAACACTCTCCTGATCTTATGGAAGATGCTCAGTATGGTGCTAACCCCAGTGAGTACGATCAGCTGTGGGATGAAACCAAGCTGCAAAGGAGCCTTGAGGATAGTGGTACTGAGGGCAGAGAAACTGAAGCTGACCTGTTGGTGGAGCAAGCTCCATGTGGGCAAGGTGTTGGGCACAAAGCTGAGCCATCTGCCTTGGAGGCTGCAGAGGGGGATGTAGAGTCAGTGTCTGCTCTGGTCACCACAGCAGGTGCCCCTTCCTCAGAGGTGCCCAGCAGCAGTGCAGGTCTCCTTGCCAAATCATCTAGCCTGGATCAGGCCAGCAGCAGCCTGTCAGATGGAGTGGCTGCTGCTGCCCATCTCACACAGACACCAGTGCTGGAAAAGCCACTGCTAAACACAAGTACAAAGCCTCTCGTCTACCCCTCTCCTGGTGTGAATGTTGGAGATACGGTGTCTCTGGGAGAAAGCATGGAAGAGTTCTTTGGTAAGGTGTTTTTTGGGTTATTTGTGGCTGAACTGGTGCCTGACACTGTGCAACGTCTGCCTCCAGTGATGCATAACATGGCTGTTGCCTTCAGCTTGTCCATGTGGTATCACTGACTCCTTCTGTATCCAAGGAAGGTAGTACTTGAGAAGACATGGGATTAGTTGTTGTAACATGGGCATCTATGGGATGATGCTCCTTTTAACAGAGACAGGCTCGTTTCTAATCCAAGTGCTTTGAGGAACCAGCCTCTCAGCTGTGACTTTATACCCAAAGCAGACTGTGCCTGCTCATTTTGGTTTTAAACAGCTCTGGCTTGCACTGATTCCTATGGCTGAAGCCTGGCACAGTGCTCCTAGCTATGACAAATGAGTTTGAGCTCCAGAAGTTGGGGGGTGGAGGGGAAGGCTTTTGTCTCCTGAGAAAGTTTAGGAGTTGATGGTAGACTTCTTCATAGAAATATTTAGCCACCGATACCCACTAATTTGTGTCTGAAGGTAGGATAGGTTCTCAATTGGCCTTTCCTCCCCTCCAAACTGCTCTTGTAGATGTGGAGAAGAGTTTATTTAGCTCTTCTGAAGTTGCTGATGTCTAATACACAAGCTGCTTTGATTCATCAGTGTCCAAGGCAGCTCTGTTGGTTGTAGGAGCTCTGGTGGCTCCACAGGGACAACATCGCATTCACTTCCAGGAACAGACATTAGGTTTATTGGGATGACATCTAAAAAGGACTTCCTACTGTACAGTATATTGTATTTAGAGCTTGATATTTAATTTCACTAGAAGGAATACAAGGAGAAGCTGGCACATAGAATCATAGAATAGTTAGGGTTGTAAAGGACCTTAAGATCATCCAGTTCCAAGCCTCCCGCACTCTTCTTGCAAAGTGGCACATACCTTAGGTACTTCCCAACACATCCTTACCAATACACTGACGTTAGTGTCCTGATTCTTTTCCTTGCTCTGACAGATCTGGCTTCTGCCCTGGCATCTCTGGAGAACAGCACAGCACTGCAATCCCAGCACCATCCCGGAGGTGAGTGATGCAGAGTTACGCATGTCTTAAAGCCCTGCCCTAAATTCGGTGCTGATTGGTGTGGTGCATGGGCATCACCTCTCATTAGGTTTAGAAACCAGTGCAGGGTGCTTCTGAGTCTGAAGATTTTAAGATATCACTGCAATCCCACAGTTGTGCTTTGGCCACCCTGAATGTACCCCTGAGAAACTCCAGCTCACGTGCTAAACCTGGCATAAATGTTGGCTTGTTTGAGTTCAAGCTTTCCTCCTTGGCTGGTTAAAGGACATTTTCCTAGGGTGAATGAGCCTCAGTTGCTCCAATACACTCCAATAGGTGTCTTATGACTACCTGCATCAGAAACCTGCAGTTCTTTCTGTTCCTCAGGCCAGGGAGAGAAGCAAAACCCCTTTATGGGAGCATTAGCAGCTGAGCAGCATAATACTGGGCTTATTTAGCAGAGCAAAGCCACAGAAATAGCTTGCAAAAAGGAGTCAATACAGCAGGAGCCTGAGGTTTGAACAGGAGAAATATTGCTGAATAAATAGGCTTTAAACAGCAGGCAAATCTGTGCCAGCCTGGATTCAGTCAGACCACAGCAGTTCATCTAAGCTGATCCCAGATATGTGTGAGAAAGAGGATTTTAGACTATCAGAAATTACAGTGATTCCTTTGAGAAAGATGTTAGCTAAAGGAATGTGGATGTGATTAGATACACACTAATGCTCTGAATGCTTTTTGGTATTCCACTGGTATTCAAATAAAGGTCAGTTCTAGTATTCATTACTGAGCATTACCTAAGGTTTCCTTTCAGCTAGTACTCGACAACTTGTTCTACCTGAAGTACAGCCTCTGACAATACCCACGTGGCACTGACGTACACAAGCACGTCCTTGTGGAGCTATTCTGCTTGTGTCTGTTTAAAGGACTAACTCATTTAAGGAGCCTGTTAGTGTTATATGGACTTAACCATGCTAGGATTTTGTGTCTCCTGGTAGATGTGCTGTTTGAAGTAACTATTGAAATCAAACCCAAGGACTGGATTTCTCATGGTGGAAGTGAGCTCCAAAAGGGTCTTCTTGAATCTATGAAGAACCATGTAAGTCTGGGTGTGAGAAAGGGGAGAAAAACAAATGTGATGTCCCAAATGTTCAACTAGAAGAGACCATGCTGTGCCCTTTATTCCAGGGATTTTCTGTCAAAGCCACGTGATGAACCAGCATCTGAGGCCAATGCTGATGCCCTGGCAGGTTGCCTGGCTGCAGTGGCTGGTGTTAGCCGCAGCAGCCCCGCATAGTGTTGTGTCATTGCAAGGTGGCAGAGAAGCACTTCAGAGACAGGGTTACAACCAGTGGAGGGCTGGAACTCACCTCTGATAATGGGGCAGCTTGAGACCAAAGCCTAAATAGGTTTAGCACCCAAACTCTTACCTGGGACTACTATTGCCCTTCCTTTTCCCAAATGACCTTGTGTGTTGTGGAGGTTGAGCTGAAGCTAAGCAGATGGGAACAGTTAGTATTCTCCTTAGAGAAAAGGCTCAGAGCAGTGTGCTATGGGACATCTAATGCATCCCATGTAGTTTGTGAAGGGGAAGAGCAAGGCAGGGGGGTAGACTGAGAAAACTGTTTACTGCCATCCTCCTGCCCATCAAACATCAAATTGGCACTGGTGTTCTCTTCCTTTGCAGATCCAGGAGAACCTGAAATTTCCTGCCAGCAGAGTCAATGAACTAAAGTTAAAGGAAGTCAAAAGGTAAAGCTACTGATCTGCTGCTGGCTTGGCAGCTAAAACCTGACTGCTGTAACCTGCAATATTGCTTAGGTTGCTCAGGCTTGGCTCCTGATTCTCCTTCCCCAGGCAGAGACCCAGCCTTGCTCTTTTCCTGTGGGCTGTAACTTGTCCTGAAAGTAGGGAAAAAACCCATTTTCTAGAGGAAAGATGCTGAAAAATAATGTTTAGTGTTGGCTAGTATCTTTATACATTTAAGAGGGATTTAAACTCTGGGGAAAATGAAGATCCTCACACCTGCCATGGTGTCTGCTGGAGAAACGCTGGAAGCTGTCAGCTTCCACATTTTGTTGAGGTTGACCTGAGGCTGCAGATTGCCATTACAAATTGCTTTATGCACGCAGCTAGTCACTTCAGCCTAGCTCCAAGTGAGGACCATTACCAGGCTTTTCTTTATCCCTTGGTCCAAGTGCAAAGCTGCCTCTTGTCACAAGTCATCTTTGCAAGAGCCTGCAGCACCACGACCCAGTACAAGTAGGTAGAAGGTCTAAATGGGCTTTCATAGCTGGGCCTGGTGGTGATGTTTTCCTCCTGCCTGCAGGACAAGCGATGCCAACCTGCTGCTCACCTTCTGGCTGCATCTGAAGCCGGAGGAGAGGAACGTGTCTCTGCTCCTGCACTCCCAGCTGGAGGAGCTACTTGGCTCCTCGGCAGGAGCAGAGAAGCTGCATCTTGTTTCACTGTTTGTTGAAGGTGGGTGTTCCACTTCTCTCTGGGGTAAACCCTTTTATGCCAAGCCTGACTTGACTTACAGCACCTATTCCCCTCTTACAGATGTGAATGAGTGCAGTGCTGGGGTTGGACTCTGCGGGGAGGAGGCGGAGTGCCTCAATGGTGTGGGCACGTACCTCTGCCGCTGCAAGAAGGACTATGAAGATCATTCCCCCACCAAGTCTGGCACCCTCTGTGTCCCTGCTGCACAATCAGGTAGAGGACAAAGTAGCAGCTCTGCTTTCTCCTGCAGCTGGGCGCTTTTCTTGTGTATATGTGTGTGTAACTTGTGCAGCATCACTCTTGACACATGCAGCCTGGAGCAAGCACCTAAGGATAAGGGGCTCTCTCTGTGACTGTGCCTCTGCTAACGTGCATTCCATGTGATGCTTAAAAATGGCACTGCTACTGGAGTGATGGCTTTAGATGTCCATGCCTGGTGTGGGAAGGATATATAACATCTTTGCAAGGCAGCTCCTAGCTGTTGGTCCCCTTATGCCTCCTCCTTCAGCTTTGGGAGCTCTTATTTAGGAGTTGTGCTCAGATATGAGCAGACTGGGAGGTAAGTGTGATCCTTTCAGAAAAGAAGAGGAGGGAGGAAAAGTGAAGCTTAGGCAGTACAGGTATCTAAGTTAGAAGGAGAGTCTTGTAGTCAAGGACTCCAAAGGCATTGGCTTTCAGAGGTTAGCCTAGATAAGCATCCAAGGAGTGACCTGCATTACTTAACTGTGTCAGGTTAAAGTCTTGCTGGTTGCTGGGTGTAATTCAGTGTGAGATCTGTGTTCCTGAGGGCTCTCCTGAGCGTGCCTGGAAGTTTTAGGGGGTGCTGCCACGTTTGGGTTCCTCAATACAATGAAGGTCCGTAAGGATGAGAGACTCCTGTGAGGAAAGGCAGAGAGAGCTGGGACTGTTTAGCTTGGAGAAGTCTCAGGAGGATCTTACTGATGTATATTGGTACCTCAAGGGAGGATGCAAAGAAGACAGAGCCAGGCTCTTCTTGATGATACCCAGTGACAGGATCAGAGGCAGTGGGAACAAAGTGAAACATGGGCTGTTCTTCCTGAGCATCAGGAAACAGTTGCTGTTGTTTTTACTGTGGAGGTGACTGAGCACTAGCACAGGTTGCCTGGTGAGGTTTTGGAGTAACAGCCTATGGTGTTTGCTGCTGTACTCTGTTCACTGGCTTTGTTGGCACTTCCAATTATAGCCTCTCCATAAGGCATAGCCTCCCTTTCCCCAGTCTGCTACTTTCTCTGCACCAGGGTTACAACTTGGCACATGTGAGCCTTTATTCCCCAAGAGCTGCATCTTCTGGCCTTGGTTGCTCAGAGCTTGCTGCTATAAGTAAAGTGTGGACAAGGGTGATTTATGAGTTACCTCTGCTGTAACTGATGTGATCAGCAAACCTGGTCACTCTTTGAAGTGCCCTGTGGTCTCCTGGCACACTGTGCAGATCTTGGTGAGAAACGCATTGATGTTGTGTTTACCCCAGCTCTCCCCTGACATATTTGACACGAGGCTAAGCAGATGGCACGTGGTGCTTGCCTGTAATCAGAGCTGGCTAATGCAATCTTGCAGAGTAATATGTCCTCCTAGACTGAAAGCAGCAATATTCTGCAATATGTACTGAAAACACTGCTCCTACTTTACCAAAACTACTTCTCATCCCTGCAGCATTGGAAGTGGCTTAAACCAGAATGTGACTTTGCAGCCAAATTGCATTTCTCTTCAATTCTCCCAGCTCCAAATCCATTAACCAGTTATGTAGTCTAAGCCTACCCAGGTCAGCTGGATGTTGTTATATTAAGATAGGAATAATATGATAAATATATATTTATCTCTTTTGTCAAGGAGAGGATCCCTTCATGTCCAGATGGGAATGGTGGCAGGTCTTTTAGCCTCCATGTAGCTGCACATGGGTTTGGCCATGACTTTGCTCGATCAGGGCTGTCCTAGGGTAGCTCCCGCAGGCTGGCTCTTGCTCTAAATATTTCTTTGGGATGGAGGTTTGGGAGAGATGCTCTGCCCCAGAGACAGTCATGAGGGTTTATTCAGGGCAGTAGGGGTGATGCTGACCCCCCTGAAGGAGCATCCACAGCACTTGAGCACTGCGGTCACGATGTGGGGGGCTTTGTGAGCGCAGCAGGGGCCACTTGGGGCAAGCAGGATGAGGCCATTGCTCTTCTCTTGCAGGGATCAGCTTCTTCCTCCGCCACGCCGACATCCTGGTGGGTGCAGCCATCACGGCTGCCCTGTCGATGCTGGTGGCTGCAGGTGTCCTGTGCAGGGCAACCATGCGGGGCCGGCACCCCAGGAGGAGCCTGAGCCCTGAGGAGCCCCCAGCGAGGGCTGCAGAGGAGCCAGTGATGGAGCTGCACGACCTGGGACAGTGCCTGCGCCTCGACCCCTTCCAGCTGAAGCTGCGAGCCAGGCCCCCTGAGTGGCTCTGGGCTGCCAGGGTCCACCCTGCCCAGGAATACCAGGTGTTCCTGGAGCAGTCCCCCCAGCTCTGAGGGGGTCCTAGGGCTCCCTCAAGCTCCCTTATGGCCCTGGTGAACTGTGCTGTCACTCCTGCCTTCCCCAGCTGACACGAGCCACTGGCTGTGTGAATGAACCCTTCTGGTGTGTTTTATGGACCATAAATGTCCCACCACAGTCTTCCTCGTCTTGTAGTTGAATTTTTAATACTCACCTAGCTTGGAAAACAAAGTGCGTGTTCCACACTGCTGTGCATCTTCTCCTGACTTAGCCTGTATGAGAGCGGTGCAGAGCTGTCAGCACATGGAAATTAAACACTTTTTTTAAGGAGAAAAAAAAAAAAGGCAAGTAAGATACTTGGTGTTTAATTTAAGAGATTAAAAATTATTCTGCATCTGTGCTCAATGCTGCCTGCTTTCCACTGCCCCTGATGCAGAGCTTTATGGGAAGCCTTGGCATGATCTGGGGTTGTGGGGGGCTTCTAGCCTGGCTGAGGAACACCCCCAGAGCTTCACTTAGTGTTCTGGGGTAACTCCTGACCAGATTATGGCGCATGGATCCCTTGTCACTGAATGATGGAGATAGCATTCTTGGTTCTTGCACGGATGATGCTTGCTGAGATGCTGGCTGCGAAAAGCACCACTGCCCAGTAAATCCTCCTCTAGCAGTAAAGCACAGTTGTGTCCCCATCTTGTCCTGTAGCTGAAGGCTGTAACTTCTCTATTTGCTTAGTTTAGGGCTTTTAAAATTGGAATGACATTTGTTTATTTTTTTTCCCCTTTGTGATGTGTGGATGGCGTGGTGGCAAATGTCCCACTGGAGGGCACTGTCTGCCACCAAAACCCAACAAGGCCTGCTGCAGAGCCATACCCCTGTATGCTGGCCCTGGGCAGCGGCTGCCAGATGTGAGGCACAGCTGGAGCTGGTCGTCTCCGAGTGAAACCAGGACTAGTTAGTGCAGCCCGTGGATAGTCTCTTTGGACTTGTTAAGCAGGTTTGGCCAAGATGTGCTTTGGAAGTGCAGGCTGACCAAAGCAGCTTGAACCATCAGCATGCCCAGCTCAGTGTTACCCTCTAGGGTGAGCATTAAAGGCGCTGAAAAGTGCCCTGCTGTGTTTTTCTGCAGGGAAGGGGTGAGGATACTGGTGAAGGAGGAAAAAGGGACCCCAAAGATTTCCTTAGAGTAACTATTTTCCATCTTTCCCTCCTAAAAAGCAATACCTATATCTCGTCTGTTGAATCATGGGAGGAGCAACATGTACAGCACAGAGGGGGATATGCCAAGAGAAGGGTCTGCAGTATAAAACAGGGCACTATAAATACCAGTGTTGTGTAAAACCAGGTGAGAATGTGCTGCTTGCACTGAGATGATAAAGAACGGAGCATCCCTGGTGCTTGGCTGGCTGCTGCGGTGCCCCTCGGGTGAGGGGAGGCTGTGTGACTCTCCAATAACAGGCTCATTCTAAACAGTTGATGCTGATGGGGTCCTCCTGCCTGCAGAGATATGCAAAGCAGAATGAATACTCCCTGCACACACTCCCCAAATAGCAGCACTTCAGTGCTGTTTAGTGCCATCCAGGTTTGGGTACTGACAAAAATAGGTCTCCCCAAGACGTCTTGGCTTTTTGCTTCCTGTGACATACATGGAGCAATTGGCTCTTGCTGTTTTCAAATTATTGCAAACAGCAAAGCATTAAAATGCAAACAGCTCCCTAGGAGGCAGCTAAATGTGTGCAAATTTTCATTGTGAAGAGAAGGAAACCATTAATGGGGTTGTGCAGTGTGCTTGTTTCCCCTTCGAGGTCAAAGAAAAGCAGCAGGGGATACAACAATACTGTCCTTGTCTTGACCTTGGATTTGGCTGGCTACCACCTCCCCTTTTCCCTCCTTGGCTCCATAAGGGGGGCCTGGGGGTTCTTTGGATTGAAAACTCCACTCTCTCCCAGTAAAGTTTGGATCCCGAATCTAAGCATGTAACAGGCAGATTGAGGCTTCTGCTGACTTTCCAGCTTTTCCAGAAGCAAGGTGAGCTCTAGATGGTTCTCCTGCGTGGGAAGCTGGCTCCTGGAATGCTCTTCAGGTTAGCAAAAGCTGTGTTATCTCCCCAAGCCTGCAATGCCACCCAGGAATTGAGTTAAAGGCACCAATTTAGCTTCCAGAAACCCTCTGTACCACCATCCCCTGGCCCACTATGAAACCAGTGCATCCTACTTCTTTCAAGCCACAGTGTGTTTCATCCCGTTTTAAGGAGGTTCCTCAAAATTTTTCTCCATTGTGTGGTTGCTTGAAAGCAGCAGAAGCTGGTGTTTAGCTATTCTCTTTCACAATTTACTGAAGAAAGGAGTGACACACATTGGAAATGCAGCTGGTGCTTTCAAGAGCTCATGGCAGCTATGCAGCATTGCTGCTTCTGTACATCAGAGGGCTTCAAACTCAAAGCACTGCTTCTATATTAAAAAAAAGTATTACATATTTCTATATTAAAAAGATTACCCAACTGTACCACAAGCACATGCAATGCATGCTTGTGCACATCAAATGGTGGCCTGGGAGAGGTGCCGGTCTTCAAGCCTGCAAAAGGTGATGTTTCGCTGACTTTAGGCATTTTCCTTTCTCTTTTTGAGTGTGCTGCTCTGGAAGGAGGCAGTGAGGTGATCCATGAGGCAAGGGGTCTTCTCCCCAGGACCATAACTACTCAGTGGTGAGCAGTCCCTGTGTTCTCCAAAGCAGGGGTGCCCTAAGGGGGCAGATTAAGACCCACATCTAGGAGTGTGCTCCAGCTACAAAGCATGGAGACATCCTGCAGCATCCCATGCTGTGCAAGGGGGGGTGGGATGACTGCTTGGCAGCTATCAGTCAAGGCATCAAAACACTGAGATACAGATATATATTGTCTTTACATGCACGTACACAAGTAGGTGATGGGCTGGAGGCCTCCCGCTCTTCATGGGGTGATTCTACTTTTCACTGATGTGTCAGAGAAGGGATTGAATGAAAGCCCTCCCCCCCATTTGTTTGTTTGTCACAAATATCTATGATATTGCAGACATGAAGTGGTTTAAGTGCTTAAGAAATCTGATCTGATGATCTGCAACCCTGCCTGTTGTAGCTGTATCATTAATCACCATCCACACACGATGTTACGCTACTGCAAAGTGCTGCTGGGATGTCTGGCAGTGATGTGGAATTATCTCCCTTTAATGGCTCATCCTTGCTCCAGCATTATGGCTAGGAGGTATACCCTCAGTGATATTCCAATGTACCACAGAGATAATACACTTGAGGAGGGAGCCAGCGCTTCCCCCCTGGAGCATGCACTGCCTGCACCTGACCAGTGCATGGTTAGTGCAACCCATCCAGCGCCTGGCAAGAAAAGGAGATGCAAGGATGGAATTGGCTTGCTTGGTCTGCATGCTGTGAGAGGAAAAGAGATGATGTCATGCCTGAAAGGCCATCAGCTGAGCTGCCATTTATTGAGGATGGATGTCAGGCAGGGTATGTGTGGCACAGGCAGCAGAGGGAGCAGACTGGAAGGGTTTCTGTTCCTGGGTAGGGCTTCAGCCACCTGCATCTTTGCTGGCTTTCCCCTGTTTGTAGAAATGTGATGTAATCCTTGCCTCCTGCAAAGGAATGCTCTGCTCTGAGTCTGCTTATGTGCAAGGGGCTGCAGAACTGCAAAACATTTATCCCTTCCTGCGTGAGAAAAAAAGTCAGACATCACCTTTCCTGATGTTTCCTGATTTATATGATGCATGTGGTCTCTTTTACAGCTCGCTCTTTGAGAGATGCGAGAGGGTTCCTCTGAGATTTTTGAGTGCTTGGAGTTGTCTCTTGAGCTAGCAGAGCCAGAAAAGGGCACCTGAGTGATGTTGTGTCCAGCTCCTGTCTTGGAAATGCTTGCTCAGCCAGGCTTCGGCTGGATTCCCAGTGAGAGATTGCCCTGAGCAAGCAGTCTCCAGGCTTTGAGGCTGTTGTTTCTCAGGCAATGAGGACAGTGGGCAAAGCTCTGCCTGCCTCTGCTTTGCCCAGCATGTTTGCTCTTAAACCTGGGAGCAGGGAATAACTAATGCTGTGGGGAGAGTCCTCAGCATTTAACCTACTTATTCCAGCCTATTCCCATGCACTAAGTTTGCCCAGAGAAGCTGTGGCTGCTCCATCCCTGGCAGTGTTCAAGGCCAGGTTGGATGGGGCTTGGAGCAACCTGCTCTAGTGGAAGCTGTCCCTGCCCATGGCAGGGGGTTGGAACTGGATGAGCTTTAAGGTCCTTTCCAACCCAAACCTTTCTGTGACTTTATTACTTAAATTCATGCTGTAAATCACTGCAACTACCACTGCAGCACAGCCAACTGCTGTGGGAGGACCCGGCTGCGTGGAGCTGGTTTCAGCATGTCATGTTATTTCTATTGCTTGCATTGGACCATCTATTCCTGCAGCCCTCCATCCAAACAAAATACCCTTCTGATGCTCATGCACTGGCCCACGGGGATAGAGAAAAGCCCAGTGCAGCAATGTGCCCAGGCAAGGGCTTGCTGCAACCAAACCCGCTGCAGCAGCAGGTCCATCCATGCTTGGTGTGAAAGCAGGAGGTGGAGGTGGCACACTGCTTCTCTTCTTTATCACGTGTGAAGTGACAGCACCTGCCCCTCATGGCTGCGCTTTGGAGTAATGTCAGGCTTTTATTGGAAGCATCTAAGGTGCACATGTGATCCTCGGTGAAACACAGCAGGACTTAGATCCGGATGTCAAGCCCATCATAACCAATATGAGTTACAGTTTCCCTGTTACAAATATCTGCTGTTTCAATCCCAAATGATGTTGCTTTTTATTTTCCACTACGGCTGAAGGAGCCCTGCTTTGCCTCCTGAACACCGGCTGGCTTTAGGAACAGCCCATTCCTCCTTTCCTGCTCTTCCAAGTGAAATCAAGAAGGGCTGAATTTCTTCCCTCCCTCTGCTGCAAGCCAGGGCACTGGCATCTGCCCTTCACTCTCATCTGTGGTGGAATGAATTAACAGACAATAAAACAATTCTGCTAGATGTGTCAATCTGAATTCAGGCACTGCAGCCTGAGACTGACTGGAAGCTAGGCTGCTTCTGACATCCAAAATGAATTTGTCACCTGGCTGTGCGGCACTCTGCTCGCTCGCAGCCCTTGGCCATGTAAAACGACATGCTGGTGATTTATGGGCCACAAGGTATGATATTTTTTTGTGGCAGGAACTTTCATACATTATTGCTGGGTGACTGTGGCGTGTGCAGAGGTTTCAGAGGGTCTGTGATTTACCTGGAGACTGGGAGATATCCTAGGAGCTCTGCAGGGAAGGAACGGTATTTGAATGTCAGATGATTTATTTTGTTTGAGACATATGAGCCCTGATTGAACTCATTCTTCTCAGATGCTTCAGAATTATCTGATTGGGTTTTTTCCCCTGGGTTTTGAAGCAGCAAAAGCCTTGTCTTGCTACAAAGCACTGTCCTTGGGCAGGGATCACCAAGGTAGGGGAGAAGATGTGGATCCTAGAAAGGAGTTTGCTTTCCTTTCCCACAGTCAGGAGAGAGCTGGGAAAGGAATGTGGACGCCTGCACCCTGCTGGGACACCACTTGTGTGTCTTCTGCTGCTGGTGAATGTCTGCCCATTGGTAGAGGCTCATGAAGTTATTGTCATGTTAAGGGAGATCTTCAGAGGCTTAAATGTCCTCTTGGGCCCTGGCAGATTTCAGACACCCCTCCTGCTGACCTCCTCCTCTCACCCTTCTTCTCCATTGCATCTGTGCGCTGGGGAGGAACCTCAGGCACATGTAAGGCTTCATTTAAGGTACTAGATGGCAGAGCAGTAAATGGGCTGTAAGTGAGCGAAGAGGGGATTTTCATGGATAGATGATAAAGAGATGTTTATAGGAGTGGGGATGAGATCAGAGACCTGAAGGATGATTCAGCATTTGCTGTGACTGCTCTGTGTTGCAGAGCAGTAAATGGGCTGTAAGTGAGCGAAGAGGGGATTTTCATGGATAGATGATAAAGAGATGTTTATAGGAGT
>JBCJKH010046442.1:0-30591 GCA_039877255.1 Loriculus beryllinus | reverse complement strand
CGATCTTGGATGCTATTCCAGTGCTGCTTTAATGTGTGTGCTTAGGAGGCAAATATTTACCCATTGCTGCTGGCCCAGCAGCAGCTGGGTTATCATTGCCATGCAGGCACTCCTGCCTGTCTGCAGGCTGCTCCAACTCTCCGAATTTACCAGAGCCACAACATTAGGATCAGCAGGAATTCAACTTGATGGCAAGATCCGTGCAGGGAAACAGGCTTTCCCCATCAGCAGGCTCTGATTCTCTGCATCGGCTGTGCTGGTCCTGTGAAGCACTTGGAGCCTCTCCCGGTGTGAGCAAAGGGTGCTCAGGACCATGGCCAGACATGTGGCCATGCTTGTACCCACGTTCCTTTGCAATTGCTCAGAGCTGCAACCGCTTGCGTCTCGCAAGCAGCCTCGGACCCTGCGAGCAACGCCAGCAGGATAAGCGGGCAGCCCTAGCTCCCCTGCAGGCATCTGTCTGCACTGGCATTGCGCCCGCACCTATAGACAGCACCTTTGCCATGGAGTTGTGGTGGTGTTCCGCACTAACCTCACACGGAGGGTTGCAGTACCTGTGCTGTGCGGCTGGTGTCCAGCTCCAGGGAGCACAGAGCAGTGCTCCAGCAAGGGACCCAGCCAGGACAGGCAGGGCTGAGCCCCTCTCCCTGCAGAGGCCACCGGGCCAGCCCACAGCCCCACTGCATGCCTGCCACCAGTGTTTTTCTTCCCAGCTCGGCTCGCAGTACGTAGGGGGAACTGGGGAATGGCAGCTCCAGCAAGCTAATCTCCTCCTCACTACCTGCAACAATAGCGGCTGAGCGCTTCCAAACGGGAAGGCAAATAAACAATCTCAGTGAATAAATACAGCCCCTTGAGTCAGTGCTTCTGAGGAAATAATGATTTCAAACTCCTCTCCTGTTTGTTTTCTGGGACCAGGGGAGCCAGGCTGAGCACCTGAAGCCACCAGCACCACCGAGTGCCTGTGCTGTGTCCAGCCAGCCCCACAGCACACACTGGCAACTCCTCACCAGCCCTGCCACCCCTCCACCCCCTCCAGACCCCAGCATCACTGTTTAATGACAAAACTGCCACCCAGACCCTGCCTCGTACTGGCATGCCTGCAGAGGTGAAGAAGTAGGACAATGAGCCTCTGTGCCAGCATTATATTTCCCTCTGGTCCCTACAGAAATCAGGTCTGGTCTCAAGCCAGCCCAGGGAGGGGGCATTTGCTCCAGTATAAGAAGAGCAAAATACTCCTTAGACCCTGTTTTGGACCACAGAGACAGCCATAGGAACCACAAATCTGAACCTTCCCTCCAAAAGAAATTAGTTCCTTCAGGTTTCCAGGGATGGGAGATGGAAAAGCCATAAAACTCCACAATTTGAGTCTTTTTCTCTTTTTTTTACCCATAGCGCGATTTCTACCTAGAAATACAGCAGGCAAGGCTGATGAAAACAAGACTGAAGGCAAGCACATTCATGAAATAACACACATGGAAAGGAACACGGGTCCAATTAGCTTTTTGTGATGATATCTACAAATTCCAGGAGCCATGCTTCTAGACCTGGTAAATAGTGGAAAAATAGATTTTAAAATCACGATACAGTAACACAGGGGAATACTATAGTAAGCAATTTGTTTGAGAGCCTGCTAAAGTGGTTTTTCTGCTATCTCACTCTCCTGTGTGGCGTTAACCTGCAAGGATGCAGCCTCCCATCACTTTACTCCAGTGCGGGAGCAGAGTCCCACACCTGGGGCATGTACTGGGCAAGGTCCATGCGCTGGGCAAGGTCCATGCTGGCTAGCAGTGGCAGCCTGCTCTGGTTTGCTGCTCTGAGCAACGAAGGTGACGGCAGAACATCCCAGTGGCTTTCCATCCCTGCATCCCACAGACACCATATCCCCCATGCCTATCCCTCATTGCTCTATTAAAAAAGAAAAAAAAGGTAAAAGCCCATTTTGCTGCCTCCAAGCAACGAAAGGACTGACCACCCATAGCCTTCGCAACCGAGAGGAAAGACAGCTTGTGTCTCCATGGAGGGCAGGAGGCACAACCCAACAGTGCTGGGAACAGTGTCTGTCCCTCATCCCAAAGTGAATCAGCAGCATTTTATTATACCAAGGCCCCAGTCCTTATGCAATTAAAAGCAGGGAAGGTTCTTAATGCTTTCCATTATAGGTAAGTAATAGCTGGTTCTTTGCAGAGGAGCAGGAAAAGGAGGCACTTTATGATCCTGGCCATGATGGAGCATGATTGCCTGGAGTGCAACTGGTGCTGGGAAGGTTATTTGGATCCCAGGGCTGTGGACGGCAAACAGGAGATCCTGCAAGGTAGGCCCTGCAGAGCATGGTTTTTAGTGCTCCCAGCAATGTCTCCCATTCCTAACCTCCAATAAGATCCAGATGTTGGATCAGCAAATCCCAGATACCGAATGGATCAGCTTCAGCTTTCCCGGTAAGGACATCCCAAACAGAAGGGCACCAGACTTTCTCAGGAGCTGCCAGTACAAACCCTCAAGGTCAATCAGACCATATATTGTCTGTCCATGTAGCTCATGGGCTCCTCGCACACCTCAGCTGGAGCTCTAACACAGGGAGTGCTGCTGCCAATTGCTTCAGGCACCAAAGGATGAGGAGGAGGGGACATGGAGAACACTGATGGAAGCAGCCCCTGGCTTTTGCAGACATTAACACAAGAAACAAGGTGCAGGGCAGGTTTGTGGGATCAGCCGCAGGCAGTGCTGAGCATGCATAGGTTGCCGTAGGGTGGTGTGAGTGGGCAGCAGCTGCCCAGCATGCTAAAAGCAGGGGAACAAAACGCCAGGCAGTAGAAATCCCCTTTCATGCTATAATCAGTTATGCCTGGGCAATAGGTGCTGTAGTTAAATCTCTAATCCCATTGATACACCAGAAGCAGCCAAGAAATGGTCTTTTATCCTCCTGAACAGTCAGCTGGTTCAATCCTGCCTAATTCCCCTCCAGAAGCAGCAAGATCCTAACACCACCATCTCCTTTAGGAAGAGGAAAACCAAATCCTCATAGTAAGGTCAAACCCTTGCCATGAATTCTTCCTTTTCTGCCCCAATCTAAGTTTCACAATCTATCTGCCTGCACATGCCATCCTGAACCCCCAGAAGGATGCTGCAATAGACTGAGCAGGAGGGGGACCCCAACACTGGCAGTGCAGTGCCTTCACCTGAGGTGAAAAGCCAGCCTTTCTGCTGATGACAAAGTAACTATCAAACCATGTTTCCCCACTACAAGACATCCAATTTGCCTCCTGCAGAGCAATGCCACTCTGCAAATCTCCGGGCATTATGGGAACCATGGTATAAAAACATTCCTGGTGCAATTACGCCAAAATTGGTGCTGAAATTAGGCTGGGAACAGAACTGGCATGGCTGCTTCTAGCCCATAAACTAAAACATTTGTATATGGCCAGTCACCCACAATGATATTGCACTTTGTGTTCGCTTGTAGCTTTTTTCCTGTTTCCAGCTTTGCCCCAAGGTTGCTCCCTGGGCACCCCAATGGATTGGGCATTGGCAACTTCAAGTAGCTGCAAACCACAGGAACCCAGCCCAGTCATTCCCTTCAGCACCGACAGATGTTTGCAGCATGAATAGCAAAGACCTCAGTGTCAGCCACAAAACACTGCCTCTGCCTCAGGGAAGGTGTCAAAGCCCAGCTCCAGTGCTTTCCCAGGCAACCAGGAATGTAGGCACATCCACCGTCTGGTCTGCAGGGAGAGCAAATGTGCAGTGCCCATTAATCACATCCCCAGGAACAGGAAGAGGAAGAGGAGGGAAGGAAGGATACCTTCCCAGGGACACCCCTCAAGCAGGAGGCTTGCTGCAGTCCATGTCTACAAGGTTTCACTCTTGCAATGGGTTGTACAATCAGTCCAGAGATGGAGGCCAAACCCTTATTGCTCCCTTTGCCCAGAGACATGTAACACACACCTCTCTCCCTCATGCCCTCTCCAAATGGGAAGGACCAACCCCATCCCCACCACAAAGGGAACTCAGGATCTTACAGGTTTCCAGCATATACAATACCATCTCCAGCCCCCTATCCTCATATCCAACTGCCCATTGAGACACCAGAGCAGCACTACTCACATTGTACAGGACTGTGGTCCACCCTTCCATGGTGATGCACTGGAAGACGGTCAACACAGCAAAAAGGATGTTGTCGAACTGCGTGATCCCGTCATTAGGACCTATCCACTCCCGGCATTCATAGCCTGGGGGGCAACCCTGCACCCCGCAGGGATGTGGGGGGTCCAACTCCTCTAGTTCACCTGCAAGCACACAGAAGAGAGCCAAAGGAGGTGGAAGTAAGAGAGAAGCAGGGGACAAGTGAGGAGAAAAGCCTGAACACAGATGGGATTGGGGCAGAGCAGGGGACCCTGCTGAGACTAGCCCTGGCTGCACACAAACTGCTCCCATAAGAAAATGGGACATCCTGAACACAACTGGGTGATGCCTTGTGTGCATGAAACAAAGGATCTTCTCGGCCCTGGGCTTCCCATGATAGCAACTTGTGTTTGTCCCAGGTGTTTGCCACCTGTGGGATGTAAAGCAAGTGCAGAGCCCTTTTCCCCACCTGAATTGTTTGTGTAGCAGGCTCGGTGCAGCTTCCCACTGTAGAATTCCAGACCAATGATGGCAAACATGAGAATAGCAAAAAAGAGCAGCAAGCCAATCTGGAGGAGAGGCACCATGGCCTTCATGATGGATTTCAGCACAATCTGCAGGCCTGGAAGGAGAAAGAAAGGACACAGTTCAGCATGGTCATGCAAACCCCTGCCTGGGACATGCCCACACCGCCCCTGGCAGAAGAACAGTAAGCAGAGAGGATGGACAGCCATCTGGCAGATGCAAAGAGGCCAGCATATCCTGGAGGATTGAGGACCATGGAGGAAAGCACCATCCCAAGGGGGAGCAGGGAGGGCCAGGCTGCAGAGCAAGGCTCCAGGATGGGTGGTTTCTGGACCTGGTCCCAGCTCTGGACTTGGTGGGATGTGCCCCTTGCAGCTCCTCCTCCCTCATTGCCCCATGGCATGGGTCCAGCACACCGCCTCACCAGTGCCCAAGGCAGGAGGGATGGGGGGACCGGTGCCGGCAGCAGCCTAGTTTCTTTATTTATCCCCTTGCCAGCAGATGAAATCTTGCAGAAAACTGAAATCTCCCCTGAATAAACCTCAGTCCTGAAAGGATCCACCCACTGCCTTCTGGCCAGGGAAGCGGAGCTGCTGGAAGGCCCCGGAGAGCTGCTGAGCTCAGCCTTGTGCCAGCACAGAGTAGGCTGGGCAGGGGGAAATGCCACCCAGGGACACCAAATGCTGCCACCCTAGAGTTCCCATTACATGGGAAGGTTTGTTCTGCTGTTCCCCAATTTCAGTCTACATCTCCGAGGTGGCACAAGGACCCCTCTCATGCTGAAAGATGTCAGGAACGGATGCAGATACCCCAGGACGGAGATCAAGAGCATCCAACTTACTGGGAATGCCTGAGACGAGCTTCAGAGGTCTGAGCACACGCACAGCCCGCAGCGTCCGCAGGTCCACATGGGTGTTGAAGTGCGTACCAGCGGTGGCGAGGATGCTGCAGGCAGACAGGGAAAGACCAAGAGTTAGCCCAGGCAAAGGCACTGGCCACCCTGGTGGTGCCAAGAGCCATGTTCTCGCACTAGGCTGGGGGAAGCCACAAGGAAGACCATATTCCTCAGCAAGTACAAAGATTCATTGCCTCCCAAAGCCCACATGGCCAGTGAGCCCTGTCTGATGCTGGCACCAAAGCTCATGGGATACTATGGTCAGCCAAAGCCACCCTGGGGCCACTCAGCCCTGGCAGCTCCCTTTCAATGCCCCCTACATATGAGGATGGCTGGGGACAGCCCTAAACCACAGTGCTGGCCATAACCCATACCATGAAATCGCACTCTGGTGTCTCAACACTGCCAATGGTGAGCTCATCACAGCTGCATGGGTTTAACCTCCATTCCAGGCATATGGTACCCCAGAGACGGGGTTTGCTCCCTTGATGGTCACCCCTGCTCCCCTGGCAGCACCCTTATCCATCAGCTGCTCTGGCATTTTCCACACATGGCACTTCCTTGGAATTCCACCTCTGGGACTGCTGAGAAGACGAAAACCTGACACGCATTCAAAAATCTATAGTAATGAAAGTTTGATGACCTTGGAAGGCAATCGGCAGGCGCGGGAAGGACTCCAGAGGTTTTATTTTAACATACAAGAGTTTTTTCAAGACCATCTCTGGAAAACAAACTGGGGCAGAAGCAAGCTGGTGCACACCATGTCCAGCAGTGGAAATACTCAGAGCCCCTGAACTTGCTGGAGGGATGGAGATGCTGCAGCTTGGGCAGAGCTGCAGGAGCACAGACAGCAGTGCTAGAGCTCATGGCCTCCTTTCCCATCTGGACTCAGTCCCCAGGTGCTGGCCAAGGAGGAGCAGTGAGGACTGTAGAGGAGCAGGGGATGAGAGAGAAGGGGATGGGGAGGAGAGCAGGACAGGAGGAGGCAGCAACCTCAGGGTTGTTTGCAGTACTCTTAAAACTGAGGGAAATTGGGTCATTGTTCCACTAATTCATCTAATTACAGGCCAGAGCAGCTCTCTGGCGCGCTGAGCAATTAGCACTTTCTCTCCCCCTCTCCCTGAGGTACAGCAGGTACCTGCCCCTCCAAAAAGGCGGCTTGGTTTCCTAGGATACCCTGACAGTAGAAACGCTCTCACATCCACAAACCAGGTTGCTTCAACTCCTTTTCCTAGCTTCCTCTTCCTCCCTGCCCTAGCGCAAGGGGTCAGCTGCAAAGCCCAGCACCAGCAGCAGTTGGTGCACAAGTCCCCGTGCACCAGGCTGCTTATCCTGATATATGCAGGATCTTTTATCCTTAATAGCGCTTTCCCTTTCACCCATGTCCCAGCCCGTGACCAGCCCCCACTACCCACAGAGTTGATGGGAGAGCAGAAAAGGGACTTAATTAAGTCAGGCGCTCCCAAAGGCTGGGGAGAGCTGCGTTGTTAAATTGATTGTAAGATCAAAATCAATAAGTATGATAAAGCACGGCCACTCCACAGCATGTGGGAGAGAGCACAAGTGCTTTCATCTCTTTCACATGACCTGCCAGCGCTCCCCAAAATACCAGCGTAAAGGACACACAGCACCCAACACCGTGCTAGAGACCCTGAGACCTTCCTTCAGCTTTTGCTCTACGTTTTCCAACACCTGGGCTCCAAACAGCCTCCCAAAGGAGTAGGGAAAAGGCGCCTGCAGCCCCTGCACTGACTCCAGCCAGGACTGAGCATCTCCAGAGATACTCCTTGGCCGGATGCAGGCTCCAACCCTTCTTCCAAGGGCTTGCCAATACAAGCCAGGCTAGAAGGCTCTTGGCAGCAGAGCAGGATTGTCAGCTCTCTCCTATCACCACAGAGCAACATGAACTATAGTCCTACACAGCCAGGCAGAGCGATAGAGGTGGAGCCCTCGCAGCTCCCAGCCCTATGACACACCTCCTCCCCAGGACACGACCACCACCTGAGGCACTACTGGTCCAGCACTGCAGCGGGGAGCAGAGTGCCCTGGCTGCAAAGTCCTCCGGTAACCCAGATTTGTTTGAAGGGCTCAGGAGCTGTCCCGCTGAGCCTCCAGGCAAGGTTCAGGCGATTTCAGGGCACTGCTTCCCAGCGCTCTAAATTAGCTGCTAAGAATGGGACTCCTCTGTGGCAAGGTGACATGCTCCTTGTCCTTGCTGGGGGACAAGGGACACCATGAGCTCTTTCAAAAGTGGGTTTGGACAGATCACCAGAGTGAGGTGGCTGCACTGCAGACGTGTCTCCTGACCAATGACCCACTGCTATGAAACAGGTGCTTGCACACCCTTTCACACTGCCTGGCGAGGGCGGATGCACTAGGAGCACACATTGCTGGAGCAAACCCATCCATCCCAGGACCACAAGGCATCTCAGTGACTGAGCAGCTAATAATAAGTACAATGCTCAAACCACACTCTCTTGCTCTGGACTTCAGCATCTCACCTGCTAACGGCTTATTAACACTATAAGCATGCTTGGGAGGGGGGGGTTGTTTGCTGTTTGGGTTTTTTTCTTCAGAGCACCACCCATATCACCCCACACGACCCATTTCTGATTTACTTATTGACATATCTTAAGACTTCTTGTAGCTCCTCTGGATGCACAGCACAGAGGTGAGACTCGGGCTGGGACAGACCTTTGTGCTGACACAGGGCAGCAGTTCCAGTATCTGTAGAACAATTTAAACCCTTTTCGATCATTTACAATATCTATGTCTGATGTGCTAATAATTATTCTTTATTTTTAGGCAAGGACCCAAACTAAAATTACATCTCACCATCCAAGTTATTTGAAAAAAGCTGCCAGATTGGGCTATAAAAATCCCAATGATCTCATGCTTTTCATCATATGTACTAGAGAAAAAAGAAGGGGAAAAAAGTGAAGGCGTTTTTATAGGTCACCCAGGCAAAGGGGTTAGTTTTACTTCTTCAGAGGAAAGGGGGAAGAGACACTTCAGGTGGAGAAAAGAGGAGCTATTGGAAGGATGCAAATGAGAGAGGAGGCAGGATGGGAAATATATGCAAATCCCCAAAAGTATAATTGAATAGTGAGCAACCACTGGCAGACAAAAACATGCTAGGGGTGGAGGAATGCAATGCTTTGTGTTTGCAACCAGGATGATCGTTTTATTTATTTACAGGTTCTGGAGCAACCTCCCACTGGACCAAACGCAACTACAGGCTTTGGGTTGGCTGCATTGCTGAGCCCTCAGGCACCGCTCCAGCTTGCAGCAGCTGAGCAAAGCACACACCCTCTTTTCCAGCTGAAGACCTGCACCTATGGATTTCTCTTCCCAGGGGAGGAAAACAAAATGGGATAAATCACATTTTAAATTACTCTCTGCTCTATGGGACTTAGCAGAGTAAACGATGAGCTATGTTCAAAGACCCTGTCTACACAACGCTCTTTTACTAGCACAGAGCAAGCACCAAATTTGAGCACTATCACACACTACAGCACCCACTGTGCCTCCACTGCCCATGCCAGGGGCTGCACACTGCACTCACACCAGTCCCAGTCTTCCCATCAGGAGCAGCACCAGCAACCCTGAAGCCTCAGCCCTTGGGGGAAACACACACAGCTCAGGGCATGCTGCAGAGGACTTCACACAAGGGACTACAAGCAAAGGCTGAACCCCCAAATAATGAGATCAACCTTTGATTGTATCCCTTGACCATTGCCATCGAGGACTGCTGCAGAGTCACATGCAGACAAACTGTCCCAGCAAAGGGCAGCTTTGGGGCGTGCTAGGTGAAGGGAGGGAGAGATCAGCTCAGACAGACTAATCTCAGCGCAAAATCTGGGGCAGGGAGGGTGCTGACTGGCTGGCTGACGTGCAAATTAATATTTATAATTAAGTGGAAAGGCCCCTGAAGGCTTGCACTGCCACCTGTCTTTACGAGGGAGACTACTTCATAATTAATATGCTGGTTAAACGGCTGATGGAAAGTAAGTTACCTGATGAATTTACCCGATTCTTGCCCTTGTCTGCTGGTGAATCAATCCCTTCCTCTCTGCAGACAGCATCACTTAGTAGGACGTACTCTAGGCTCTTGGGTCCAAACCCTGCCCAAGGCGGGGCCAATAGAATTGGTACATCCACCCAGCAGAATGAAGTGGTCCTGCTTTTGGGATGCCAAGGGACAAGGACACCAGGTCTAAGTCCTGCCCTCGGCAGAGTTCAGAGCAAACTCAGCCTCCATCATCTTTGCTTGCTCTTTCTAGGTTTTGGGGCCATGACACAAGTGGATTGCACTGCTGCAAAGCCACTGATCCTGTCTTTCCCAGCAGCTTCAAGAGCCCTGAACTGAGCAATTGACACCCTGCAAGGTGTGCTGAGGATGAAGGACAAAAACTGCCTTCACTAGCCTTTGATCTGGGGCATGAAATGACCTCCCAAAGTTATTTCTTCCTGGAGAAGCCCTCAGGGTTTGGTGCATGAAGGAGCATCCTCTCTGCATCCTGTGAGCTGGCCAAATCCTGCACCTCCATCCTGCCTCCAGCCCCTGTGAAACCTCTCAGTGGATAAAGGATTTGGCAGAGAGAGATGCTGGTGAAACTGCGTTTGCATAAACATGACCTGGTGGAAACCTAAAGTCATTGCTAGGAGGCTGGAGAGCTGGTCCTGCAAGCAAGAGAAACATAGTGCTGGCAACCACATACCACAGCACGACCCATATGAACTCATGCCAAAGGAGAAATCTGAGACTCCAGGGATACCCACTCAAGCCTGAGTGACACTTCCTCCCCACATAAGGATGTGGTGGAAAATAACCCCTTTCCTCTTCCCTAGAGCCAGACTTTTTCCCCACAACTCCTCTCCTGAAGCAAGATCTATGGCAGTGCAAAGTAATGGTGCACAGGGACTTTGTAGTTCAGCCCAATGCTCTGCCCCTATGCTTCTTCACCCCAGCCCGGGAGCTCTGTAGAAAGGATGCTGGGGTGCAGAAGGAGCCCCTAGGGACTGCATGGAGCAAAGGGGTGCCTGGGAGAGGAGGCAATGCCCACAGGGACCAGCAGCCTGTAGAAGAGACTGACTGACTCCACAGCACAATGAACAACTGCAGGAAACCAAGCTCTGGGGAAGAGGAGCTGGGAATGACAGGCCCAAGCACATGAGCAGCATCAAGCTGGATCCTGTGCCGGGCAAGGCAGGATGCCTGTCTCCCCAAAGCGAGAGCCATGGATCTGCCTGCCCAGGGGTCTCCCCATGGCACCCCCTCCACCCACTCTCAGCACGGGAAAGTTTTTCCCCTCATCACCCACCCCCTCCCCTCACTGAGCTGGGGAAGCAGCACTGCTCTTTGTACAAGGTGCCAATGTCAGGCACATCCTGTCACCATGGCATATGGCACATGAATCATTCACAAAGCTGGGGAATTAATTATTCATCCTAACGAAAGACCAAACACTTCACTAATTGTCCTGGAAGGAAAGGGCTAGGAAGGAGGTGGGAGATGGGGCAGACACCAGGTTGGAAACCAGCACCACCTATGAAAGGAAAAGAAGGGAAGAAGAAAAAAGTTGTTGGGTGTGATCAAAACATTGCTCCACTTTTCGAGCTGGGGTTGTCTCTTTACTGGCTTATCCTATTGGACAACACTCCTTGTAATGGTACAGGCTCCAGCAGAATAATCATGTCAGGATGTTCCACTTGTGCTCTGATTTAACGCTTCCTCTCCAAGCCTCATATCCACTCCCCCAGGCTTCCTTGCCTGGAGGTGCACTGTACTCCCTCGATTATGAAAATACGTGTCAGCACTGGGCGAAGAGCTTCTTCCAACCTCAGGTGTGCATGTGTACACGCGTGTGCTCTTGCATATGCATGGGGTGCCAGGCACACTGCTGGGGGGCAGCACCCCAAACCACAAGGAATATTCATATACTGCATCTCCTGCTTCATCTCCGAACCACCAACATGAAAAGACCACCACCTAAGACACACAGAACTTGGGTTGCGTGAGGTACGCTAACTGCCACGGGGTAAATCATCTTTGCCTCTGCCATGGGGGAGCTCAGGGGAACGGCAGAAAGGGCATCAAGGCACTTTCCAGGACAGTATTCTCAAAATCCAGACAGCACCACAACAAAACGAACTGCGCTCCTCGTCCGCATGCTCATGTTGCAGCCCTGCAGCATGGAAGGAAGCAGCCACCTAGGAATAGCTCTCTCCTGCTTCACCTCAGCCACAGAAGAAAATGAGGGCACGGGTGTGCGCAGGATTTCACTGGGAGGTCAGAGAGGCTGGGCTCATGACTGCCACTTGCGTTTGTAGGTTTTCGGGACAGCTCTCCAGACTGGGAGAGCCAGGCTTTCCCCTGCTGGCACAGGCTGGTACTCGTCCAGTCAGCTCTGCGTTTGCTAAGGGCACAGCAGGCACCACCTGTGATCACTCATTCCTGCCTTCCCTTGGCCACACTCCACCCCACAAAATCCCTTAATGAAAACCACAGTGCCCAAGGGCTTCACAAAAGGCATCCAGGTGTAGCAGCTATTATTAAACCCTCCAAAAAACCCTGATGCGAGCTCTTCCTTTTAATGACCCTGGTGTATTTATCCTGGTTTTACAGCCACTGCTTCCCTGACTTCAGAGCAGCACAACTTCACAAGGGCCTTTTGATTCACGTTTTGATTATTCCCCGCTGTGAGAAGTGTTCCCCCACCCCTTCACCTCTCACATAATGTATTATTGTATTACTGCTGCAACTGCTATAAAAAAAGCAAACTCAGTGCTATGATGCTCAGGCATTGGAGTGTGTGAAGCACACACCCACCTGGATACTTGCAGAGGCAGTTTTTAACTCTTCTTTTTCCACAGGCACTTTCAAATATGGTGTGGGACAAGGCAGGCTACTGCAGGGTCCTCGTTCTCTGTTCATTATGTTAATGGCACCTGGGGAGCAGGGAGCTGATTGATGCTTTAATTGCTGATGGCTGAAGCTCCTTCAACCTCAGCCTCTTAGGACCACCAGTGAAGAGATTTCCAAGCGCCCACTGCCCTTTCTGACTGTTTCTGAGCAGTTTTCCACTTTTGGTCCATGCTGCATGCATGAGTACAGCTTCAGCGCCTGGACAGCTCTGGTTCACGCATGGGCAAGGTGAGCACCCCCAAGCCCCAGGGGAAACAGACATTCCCCTCCCTGGCTCGACCTCAAAAAAGACTGAAGGTATTTTATGCACACTTTTCGATAAAAGAAATCAGCTGAGGGAGAACAGGCTGTTTTTTCAGGCAGCAATGATGATTTGGAAACCACAGGTTATAAACAGAGCAGGTTTACAAATGTGGCTATTAGTTCCCCAGTGGAAGCTTTAGCATGAGGGAGTTTTAGGTGGGCGTTGATTTCCGTTAAGATGCAAAAATCTGGATTTATTGACACAAGAAGCAAACACCAGTTGAACCCAAGTCAGTGCCATCTATTCCTGCACAAGGTCCTGAGAACCAGCTCACAGCAGTAGTCCCTCATGTGGCTAATATACATGCCCAGGATATCCCACTGCTAGTGAAAACCCCAACACAGTGTCTGGGACCACGACGCCACCTGCATTAAGCACCTCTCACATCAGACATGTCATAAAAAATAGGTGGAGAAAGGAAAAATCCCTGTCAGTCTTGGAGGGACAAGGCCCAGCAAGCATGATGCTGGGTCTCTCTGGGTCCATTAGGGATGGATCCTGGAGTGGGATCCTGCTCACACAGATATCCTCTGGTCCATCATCATGGGATGCATCAGCATTCCTAACAGGTCAGTGTATCCCAACGCTAGCACTACCCTATACTACAGATGCTCACAATGTCCCCTTCCCCACAACCACTGCCTCTTGCTAAGTCATGACAAGATCCTAACCATGTAATTCTCCCCAGCTCAACAATCCCTGTACAGACATTCCCACATTTATCAAACGTGAAGTTTTAGTCCACAAAGACGATCCTGAACCCACTGGTCGCCCGCACACATCCCCCATGCAGACTTCACCGCCCGCCTTACACAACCAACACAGCATGAACCGCCAAATGCAAACCCTCTCCCACAAGCTGTTTGCAAGGCATTTGCCAGCCAAGGATTATTTGCTGAAGAAATTTGCCAATAATTCAGCAGATCAAACAGACAAGAGTTTCTTGCAAGGGAGTCACAACCACAGCACTGAAGAGCAGCAGCTCTATCAGCACCACACAGCAAAAGCAAGAGCTGAACAGCCCAGAGGAGCCTATGCCCTCATCCAGCTGATCCCCCAGTGACCCGATCCGCCCCAAAACTGGTCTAGGGTGAATATTTGTGGATTGCCTACTTCGCCCATCATACAACAGAATTTGTCCCAAAAGGCCAATGAGCTCATGTCAGCAGGCACCGACACTTCTGGTGCAAAGCCAGCAGGTAACTGGGCATTTCTTGGAGAGGGTTTCATCCTGCTGGCAGAACATTAGGATGTGAAGGGACAGCAGTGAAGCAGACCCCAGAGGGCTGCCCCCTGTAACTGGCAGTATCAGGGGGACCCGGGCACCTCCTGGCAGGACGGCTGGCACGGTGCTAACAGTCCTTCATGGACAATTGATTCCCTGGCACAGGGCCCGGCCAGGCCCGGCACTGAAAGGAGCTGGCGAGGCTTTCATGAGTGAGTAATTGCTGAACGCTGACTCAGCATCAGCTCGGTTACAGTCAGCTCACCCAGAGCTGTGGGGAGGGCAGGGAGATGGCTGTGGCAAACCCATCCTCACAGCCCAGTGCTTCCCCTTGGCCCAGGCTCCAAAGGATGCCCGGGCCAGGAGACAGCCAATGGGCATTTCCCAGTCACCCAACCACTTTCCTTACACTCAGTCCAGTACCACAGCTGCACAATGAGACCAGAACATACTCTCTTGTTACTAACCACAGGTGACATGTGTCCCACGCTGTTCCTAGAGATGTGACTGCTTTTGCCCAGCCTAGGAGTTGTGTCTGGTTGCTCTCCTCACAAACCTGCCTTGCCCTCAGAAGCCATCCCCTGACAGTCACTCTGCAGATGCAGAAGAGCCAGCTACATCTTGTGCGATGGTTGCACCAACTATAGGCAGCCAGTTTGCTACCCACTGAGAAGCATCACCCCACCACCAGCACACCAAGACACCCTGCCTTCATAGGCAAACATGGTCCCACTTCCCAGCAAGCCCATCCAGGTCCGCACTGAGCCAAGTGAATCAAAGTGTTCCCGGTCACATTCTCCCCAAGCCTACTCTCAGGCACGGTCCCAGCCTGAACCTTTCCACTATGGACAAGCAGCACCCATTACATCCTCAGCAACACCAGGCTCAGCATCCCCTTCCTCCTCCAAATACCCAAACAGGTGTCTTGTCTCACATGGTGCCACCACCCCAGAAGCCAAGAGACTGGACTGTGCAGCAAACAACTTGGGAGAGATCTCAGGCATCTTGCCTGGGTCCCATGCCTCAGTTTCCCAGACATCCCTGCAGCTTCTCTGTACCTCCCAAAGCTCATGAAGTGCTTGGATGTCTACAGGTTCCATCTGCATGCAGCAAACTAGCTCCTCTGAAGGTGATCACTGGCATGCAAAAAGAAACAGCCACAATCCAGGCACCAATTCCCAGGGTCCTTAGGTGGCTGCAGGCACCCACCTGCTCCCGCCACACAGTGAGGGGCCCAGGGGAGTCACCCTGGGGGACTTCTGCTCAAGACGAATACCACTGTTGTCTAACTCATGCCCAAATGCCTCTACTTGTTTCTGTGTCACCAGCACAGCCCATCACACTGCAAGCAGGACTCAAATCTGGGCCACGTCCCTGGCAATGACACCACCAGTGACACAAACAGCACCTGTGAAGCTCTGTGTGCTACCACCCCCAACGTCACTGCTGCACACTGGGACACTGAGTGAGCATCACCTGGGAACATGGCCCCACTCAGACCTCATTCGCAAACCTTCAGCATCAGGCCAAGGCTGGAAAGTGCTTGGGAAGGCAAGAAGATAATATATTTTTGCCCTCACCACATAAGGTTTGACCAAAACCTCTCACAGATTACATCCAGTTGCCTATCAAGCCATGCTCCTACCTTGTCCTCACCTTGCCCCGTGCGCAGAAAGGTGACAGATGCCAGGCCACAAACTGAGGAAGCTAGACACGATACCCACAGAGCCAGCCCTCCTCCTTATCTGATGGGGAACCATGTTTCTCCACCAGCTGCCCACAGCAAAGCCAACACAAGAGCATCCAGCACAGGGAACCATCCTCCCCTCCCTCTTTGGGATGAAGAAACAACAGCAAACCAAGGCCTTGGACCACATCCTGGAGCTTGTGTCCTCATTAGGATGAGCACCCATGCCCAGCTGCCCATCCCCACCATAGGCCCCACACAACTGACACCCCTGACTCACCCGCTGAGGACTACGATGAAGTCCATGACATTCCAGCCATTGCGCAGGTACGAGCCCTTGTGGAAAACAAACCCCAGGGCCACAATCTTAATCCCAGCCTCGAAGCAGAAAATACCAATGAAGTAGGGCTCCGTCTTCTCCTGCCAGAGGGAAATAGAGTGACATAGTGAGAGCTGGAGACAGGGCAAACACAGCACCAGTCATTTCACATTTACCCAACTCACGTCCCATCCCACCTTCCCCAGCCACATGCTCTTTTGAGAGCTTTCACAACCCTTCCTCAGCCAGCATCAACCTTGGAAATAAAAATACAGTGACTATGACCCACCCGAGTTTCCCAGTCCCCCTTCCCCATCACACTTTTTTAGGGGCTTAAACCTTCCTGAACCCTTTCTATAGAGAAGTATGTGACAGCAGCCCCAGGAACACTGGAGGATCTGGTCCCAGAGGAAACCTCCCACCATACCACCCTAAAACCAGAAAAAACTGGCTAGAGAACTGGTTGGCTCCCCTTGGTTGATGACCCTGCTCACCCTCTATATCCCCTGAGGCAGGGTGGGAGGAATGGACACGGGTACTTACTAATCTCCGTGACATGGGTGTCTTGTCATCCTCGGGGAGGTGCTGCTCAAGGGCTAGCACGATGCAGTTGGCAATGATGGTTGCCAGGATCATGTACTCAAAGGGAGTGGAGGGGAGTTAAGGAGCAAAGAAGAGGTAGGTGATGTCCCCAGCCCACCAGCCCGCCACTGCCCACCCTTCATTTCACCTGTTCATTAGCCATCACCACCCCTTTCCCCACAGGAACATGCATACACACAGCCCAGGTTTTGCCTCCTGCTGCTCCCAGCCAGAGGGGTGAAGCCCCCATTAGTGCTGTTTGGAAGAGAGAGGGGTGGCAAGAGAACTCAGAACCCCCAAGACATTCCTCACTGAGCCTTTCTTGATGAGCCTTATCACCTTCTTCCCAAGTTCATGGGACATTAACCTTTGCCGGGACTGCGAACATTCTTGGAAGAGAGATGCATCTTGTGCTGAGTCCCGAGGATGGACACAAGTATGAAGGTGGAGAGCCAGGCTCTGACGAACAGGGCTTCATCTTGAAAAGGGTTTGGCATGGTCCCTGACAGCATCAGGGAAGTCCTCCCTGGTGGTGGCCAGAGTCAGCATGTTTCTGCATGCCATGTTCTTGTTGCCAGCCTTCTCTATTCCACCATGAAGAAGCAGGAGATAGGGCTTTGGGGGAGGGAAGGAGGGCAGGTCACAGGCTATCAGCAGCCCTGGTTCTAAAGCATCCCTTTAGGAGAAATTACCTGCACAGCTGAGGGAGGATAGAGCTTCCCCAGCAGGTCCTGGGGATCTGAGGTGGATCAGCCCACTCCGTGCCCAGCACTGGCAAGGTGGTCTTGCCCTGGGAACCAAGGGTCTCTTGCCAAGCATGCTGCAGGTGGCAGGAGCTGTGGAGCACCAGGCTGAGCATTCACAACTGAACTGATGGTGCCTGGATCTGAGCTTCAATTCAGGCAGAGTCGAAACTCCCTAAGGAGACATCCCAGCTCAGCAATACTTCACAAGACCACAAGGATTAGCAGTACCTCATCACCAGGATCTGGCTGGACCCTTACGAGCACCCTAAATCCTACAGCCATGTCTAGGGTTTGCACACCCTTCTGCGGGAGTTGGCATCTGAGGACCTGGGTGAGTGGGAAGGGGTGGGCAGAGAAAAGGGCAGGCTGATGACCAGGAAAGCATCCAAAACTCAGCCGCCTCCTGCCTTTTGATTCACAGGATCTGCTGGGAGCAAGGTAGGGGCATGTAGCTCCCTCCTGCTGCTTGGCTCACTGCCAAGCCCTAAAAACAAAGCAATTCCAAGCAACAGAATGGACACATCTTTCTGACTTCCCATCCACCTTTACCACATCTTTGCAATAAAAGCCCTATTGTTCTCAATAACAAAATGAGGTGAGATTCATCAACAAGCAGCACACTCCTTTTCCACTCCTTCCATGCCAAAAAATCCCAGCTATATTACTATCACCACTGGCATCAGCAGTCACCACAGGATGGAACTGCCACCATCCCAAGGCTTATGTCTGTGGAAATCGGATGCAACCCCACATGGGATGGATTTTTCCATCAAGACATCACCCATGCTCCCACCATTCCCAAGCTGGCACAGGGAACAGCTCTTTCACACCGCACTGGGCTTCTCCAGAACTTCTCCATCAGCTTCAGGTTCACACTTCTCAGGCCAAGAGGAGCCAAATGCCTGTGCCATCACCTCTGGAAAAGGGATAATTTTCTTTTTTGCAGCCTTGCTTTTTGTCCACTGAAGCCACTGACTACAGCAAGATGCTTTAAACCAGCAGCCCTGAGCCTGTGTGCAAGAGAAAACATCCCAGTGCTGGCCGTGAGTGTGGGAAACTGTAAACCACGAAGTGACCCTGGTGGCAGCAACCCTGTTTACCCTGTGGCACATGGGCAAGGTGGAAGTGGGGCTGGGCATCAGAGCAGTTCCCCAGAGGGCTGTCCAGGAGAGGTAGCCAAAGAGAGCCTGCAGGAGCTGGGATTTATTTAGCCCAGTAGGAGAAAAAGCCAGGAAGGATTCAGCCAAGGCATTTAAAAGGCCACTCAGCGAAATTAATGGTTGGTAAGTTAGAGGCAAACCAAAAGAGAGACTGCTACACAGCTCACTGATGTGGGCTCAGACCTCTTAACACAAGCAAGGATTTCATCGCACAACTCCCTGCTTCCCACCTCTAGCTGCACACTTTAGCTAATACCCAGACTGCAGCACTTGGCCCCAAGCCACTGGCCTATTTGGGGTCTTTTTGTTTCATTTTCCTGAAAGTCTGTGAGCAACTAGCACAGGGTTAAAAGAAAAGAGCGTGTTAGTGGGGCGGTGCAGCCAGCTCCCCAAGCACCAGGCACATTTGCCTAGATGAGAAGTGTGGGAACTGCACAGCCCATCTGTGAGCCCCAGGGCACCTACCCTGCCAAGCATCCTGTGTTCCTTCCCAACACACTGGGCATCTACCCCTGCATCCTCCCTCCTGTTGCTGCTAGTCCCACAGGGAAAAAGCCCAGGTGGGAAAAAACCAATTTCTTCAAAGCCAGCAGTGGGAGAGCCCAGCCTGGCAGTGGCTGGGGGGCTCAGGACCACCTCTAATGGACCACTTATATTTCCTTGCTGGTTCTAACATCTGGCTTGACAGTTCATGAACAGTACACGTTTGTCACAGCCCCAGCAAGAGACTACATCCCTGCTACACCTCCAGTGAGCATGTGGTACATGATTTGGCAGATATCAAGCCTAAGCGAAACAGGGAATAGCTACCTAAGCAGCAACCTAAGCAGGAGGTCACAGCCAAAAGTGATTTTCCAAGCCCTGGTAGCCCAGTTTTCCAAGGATCAGAGCCTGGGTTATCACATCTGGAGCTGGGAAAGAGCTGCAAGGCATGAGCGGACACTAGCCCCAGTAGCCCCAGTTTTGCCAAGTTTTGCAAAGCCAAGGGTAAGAAAAACCTCCCCAAGGGACAGCAGGAACACCTGGTTGAACTAGGGGAAATTTTATCTACACATTTCACTTCTGCCAAGCAAGCATCCCTCCCCCAGGCTGGGGCTGGAGACCACTGGACAATGCTCTGTCACTCTTTTGTTTACTCTCTCATTATACGTCTAACTACACAACTTCCTAGCCACCTGAAATACAGAGTATCACTCTTTTCTCTGCGAGCCCAGTAATGAAAGCCCATCTCCCTCCAGCCTTCTCCTCCTCTTTCATCTGGCTTCTCCTGGAGGATCATTAGGGAGCCGATAAAAATAGGTTTTCTCATTGATTTATCTCCTTTTCCCAACACTCTCTCCCCTGCACCATTGACTTGTTTCCTTAGCAACTCGGCCAGTCCCAGTGCACACCACACCTGCATCTCCCCACTTCCCTCCCAGTGCCTTTGAGGTGGAGAAGGCTCCCCCAGGCCATGTGGACCTCCCCCATATCCAGGCCCAAGCCCACTGGAGCAGGCACTGCAGATAACCCCATGACTGGAGCTGGAGCTCTTGGAGTGTCTGGCAGGAGCTAGCAGCAAGATATCCAGCCACCGTTGGATCATTGCTTCCAGCTGTGACCCCCACTTCCTCACCTCCATCACCAACTAGGAGCCAAAACCAGGCCACCCAGGACATCTATATTGCTAACACAGGGAGTGTGCCCACCTCCAAGGCCTGAAGATAGATTTATGGTGTTGATAGCATATTGATGCAACCTTCCCAAGGAGCTGGGTGCAAGATAAATCCCTCCCCGGATGTGGGCACGGGCTGGGAGCTGCAGAGAGTCCCCTCCACCTCCCCATTTTGGCGACCATGCCTTCTTCCTTGTCCTGGGCAGACAGGAGAGGAAGGCGCAGAAGAGCTGAAGGAGTGAGACCACATGGGCATCTTCAAAGGGGTTCTTGGGGAAGCCTACCTCAGAGGGCCAGGGAGAAGGGTAGAGACAATTTAACCCCTCGTGCTGCCTGCATCATCCAGCCTAGCTCCAACGTCTCCTAGAAACTTACAAGTCTACACTTCCCACTGCTCCCCAGGCTTCCCCCCAGGACCTGCTGCACTGAGGGGCTTTTCCTCCTCCCCAGGTTTCAGTGAGAAGGAGTTTCAGTTCATACATCTGTGCACTTCATCTTGTTCATCCTAACCCCACCACTGATGCCTGCTCCTCACACATGTGGCCTGGCAGAAGGAAAGGCCCACCTCTTCAACATTCCTATCCCTAGGAAGCCCAGATGCCCCCTTCTCTGAACTCTAGATCCCTGCAAGAAAGTGAGCACCTCTTTTACAGTGCTGTTCTCCAAGAGGAGCCCAAAATGATAAATGAGGCAAAGACCATGAGTGGTCCTAAGTTAACCCTGCGGTTCCCTAGCTCTGCAACATCTCCCTGGCTTTTCCCTGAGGACACGAGGGGTCCTTCCCCAACAGATAAAGGCTTGAGGTTGTGCTTGTGTCTCTGCACAACTTCAAGGGAGCACCCAGACAAGATGCTCAGCCTGCCCAAATCTCATTGCACAGCCACATCCCAGTTATTGGCTATCTGCAGCCATAGATGTTGCTGCTTATAACTTCAAAATGCATCAGGCTGATGTCCATCAGGGGCTAAACCAAAGGCAGCGCCATGCAGAAGCCAGTCAGAGCAGAGCTGCCTACACTGGTGCCATTCCCCTAGGGATGCAGGGCGCCTGCCTGCCACGTGCAAATAGCTCCATGGAAAAATGCCTCCTTCTCCCCCACCTCACCCTACACTTAAAACTCAAAATCAAATCTCTCTTCTCTCCTTTTTTTTTTTTTTTTTAACAAAAAAGAACTACATCATGTGATTTTCCTGCCTTAACATCAGTTTTTTAACTTTGGTTGCCACAGCAACAGGATGCAACTTGGCGTCACCATGACAACAGCTGCCTCTGTTTAAATTCACCATCTGACAGGCAGCCTCGCTCTACCCGGCTGTCAAAAAAGATGGACCTTCCATTACACCTACTCGCCCCTCCCCAAAAAAATGAAATAAATTATCATCTGATGAATGAAGGGCACAGAAAACAGCCCTAGAGAAAAAAGAGACATTCTTGGGTAGCGCAAGAAGGGAGCTGCCCAAGGATGGCACAACATGGCATAGCTCTTCCAGCAGGGAGGCGAGACCTGCCAAAATCTTGGCTGGGCAAAAGCAAAGGGGCAGAAGGTGCTTGCCCACATGGGGCATAACGCTGGCATGGTCCCTGAGGGACAGTGCCCTTGCAGCACCAGAGATGACTGGGTCAAAATGGAAGTCATCATGAGCAGAACAGGTCAGGGACAAAAGGATGCGCATCCCATGGAGCGAATCCTCCATGTGTGTTGGGCCAGGGATGCACACTAGGGCTTTGCAGACACCCCAGCTCCTCTTGACCATTCGAGCACAAGATAGGGTATTCAAAGGGATTGGGATAGGAGAAAGCCTCCACTGTAGGGTACTGCAAGGTCCCTGGAGGACTGGTGAACATTTCTCTTCCATGCCAAACCAGGGAAACAGGTAGAGAGGCTAGTATGCGCCTGCAGCTGGAAACTGCCTTTGGGACATAACCAGAGCCACACAATGTCATCTGGCATATCTGGGGCGGGAGAGGGATTTTATCCAGGTCAAATGTGATTAAGTAGATGAAGAACGGAGCAATATAGATGTGCTGCACCCATCTCATGTGCTAACTGAATTGCAGCTTTCCAGGCAGCCAAACAAATGAAATCAGGGCTAAAGGCCTGGCATTCAGTGGGCGGAGAAGAGGCAGGATGAGGCTATGTTGCAGAAGAAGAGCAGTTGTTCCTACAGCCAGAACAGCAGCTTCTTCACGTTTTGGGCAGGACCAGTAAAAAGCACAGCTCCAGTGGAGGTAATGCATTGAACTTTCCAGTGAGGAACTCGGCAAAGACTCGCCTCCCCATAGAGCTGCATCCCAGTCCCAGTTGCTTGTATTTCTCCTCCTTTCCTTCCATGCATCATCCCTATTTACACTGGGAAGCCGAACTGCAGAGGCTGCTGGTTATAATTATACGGTTACCCAGCAGATATACAGGCCTGAATCACCAGTTATTTTTAGCCCTATTACCTAGTCAACTGGAGCTGGATGAAGAAGAGCCTCCACTTCTCCCCGCTCCAACTCAGCCCCCTTATCTGTCTTCAGCGCTATGCCCACTCTGACCCACAGTACCAGAACAAGCTCATCTCCCTTCTAAAGCCAGCAGCTCTCATTGACTGTGGCCAAGATCCAGTGCTTACCTCCTCAAACCACCCTCGCCCAGGAGCGATGCCATGGGCTCCAGGCCAGGCAGCTGAGATGCTCACACATTTTCTCTGGCCATACCAGAACGCACCAGCTACGTATGCCATGCTACAACTACAAGGATGGGAACAACACACCTGGCCAACCTCACCAAACTCATTACCAAAAAGACTTGTCCATCCCCAAGCTCTTATGAGCTCAAGTGGTGCAGAGGAGCTCTGAGGTGGATGAGTTTCTTAGAAAGAGATGGCAGCCAGGCAAGGGACTGCCAGGGAAACTCAGCTCCCGCGCCTGGAGCACACCCATTCCCAGCGCTCACACAGGCATATGTCACCTACTTCTGGAAAAAAACAT
Source organism: Loriculus beryllinus (assembly GCA_039877255.1). Lineage (NCBI taxonomy): Eukaryota > Metazoa > Chordata > Aves > Psittaciformes > Psittacidae > Loriculus > Loriculus beryllinus. The sequence goes on along the minus strand of JBCJKH010046442.1, from coordinate 7,471 downwards.
AAAATGAGCCCATCTCCCTCATGCATTGCAAATTCCAGGAAAGAATAATGCTGGGGAGGTTTTACTGCGCGGTGGTGAAGCTCTAGTCTCTAGGAGACAGTGGCTGCCTAGAGATGAGACATCATGCCGGCACGGGACCCCGGCCCACGCGGGGAGTGCCGGGCCAGCGGCAGCACCCCAGCTCCTTCTTGCTTCAAATGAAAGCCGAAGAGGCGAGGGCCCTCCTACACCGTGCTGAAAAAGCACATAAATAATTTGGCATGTTCTGGAAAAGCAGGCAGGCTGGCCTGGCCGCTGCCCTGCAAGGCTCCAAGCTGAGCTGCTGTGTCCCCATCCTCACTACCACACCAGATCTCTTGCAGCCACCCACCCAGTGGGTGCTGCCAGCAGGAGCAGATTTAGGGATACAACAGGGAATTCAGCTTCCCCAAGCTGCCCCTTCATCTCCAGGTCACCCTTCAAAGCCTGAGAGCTTTGTGGCTCTCCAGCCAGGACCATCTTATGCCTGGCAGAGGCTCAACCTGATGTGTCAGAGCTGCAAAGGGACTGCTTTCCCAGGGACGCTCATCAGGGCGGGTGACCTGTCCCGCATCCTTGTGCCTCACCAGATGGCTTCCATAAGGTACCTGTTGCACCAGATAAAGCATTGCTGCTTGGCACCAGGGCAAGCTCTCCTGCACCTGCCAGAGGAGCCAGCAAGTTAACCAACAAGTTACAGGGAGAGAAAGCAGCAGCAGCAAGAACTGCATGTAATCACCACTGCAGAAAACAGCACAGGGAGGGTGCTAAAGCCAAAGCACAGCCACGCTGAAGTTTTCAGGCTTGGCTCCTCCATAGAGGCAAAGCCTAGGAGGGGTCTCGGGAGGGAGGAGGGCAGTAAGCACAGCACTGATGGGGAACTGAATGCTGTAGTGCTGGGCACTCACCAGGGTGACCGTAGGTACCCACAGCGAGGGTGGGAGGAGAGAAACACGTGTGGGGGTGTAAGAAAGGATGGAGGTGCAGGGGAAGAAAGGGGGGGAATCCACACCCTCCACCCAGGCCTAGAAGGGAGGGGTTCTGGGATAATCCACAGTCCCCTGCGCCAGCCCCCCAAGGGGCTGTACAGCACAGGCAGGGGTTTTCAGAATCTTCCCCTCTGCTGCAGGGAAGGGGCAACCCGTTCCGAGAGCCACCATGGGGGACAGGGGCTGCAGGCCGAGGATGGTTGTACCCTTGCCAGGTGTGATCAGCAGCAAAGAGAACACACACAGGCAGGTGCAGCAAGGAACAAAGCCACCACCCAGCAGAGTCTGGAGATTCATGGGCTCCCTGGGTCCATCCCCCAATGGATTGGGTGGCTCCAGGCAGGGTAAGGTGGCAAAGCTCCAGGAAGACATCAAGGCACAGAAGGAAAGGCCACAACCCCTCCCCCAGCCACACACGCACAGAGCATCCTAAAGCACGCAGGGTTAAACCGGGATTGGAGCACCCCTCCTTGCCAGCACAGGGAGCTCCCAAATCCAAGCCTGAGGAGAGGCTGGGGGACTCCTCCTGAGGGAGAAGGGGCCCAGCTCTCCATCAGGTGCCAAAAAGAGCATAGGAGAGAAAGCAGCAACAGGGCAAGGACAGCATCCCTGGGGGTCAGGGCACCCGTCTCCACACGCCTCAGGAGAGCAGAACCAGGTGCTTACCTGCCCGCTAGTGCCACACACGTGTCCTGGGCAGCCACTGAGGCAAATCCGGGGAGCAAGGGGGAGCTCGCAGGGGGTGCAGAAAGGATATGGCCAGTCGATGAGCTTCTTGGCATATTTCCTGACTATGTTCTCTTCTCCAAAGAGGAAGAGCGATCTGTTGACAGTGAAGCAGTTCTGCCGGACAGGAATGGGGTTGTACAGAGCCATAGTCCGGGCTCTTTGCGCTTTGGTTTGCTTGAAGCCTCCTGGGGAGCCTCCCGCAGGGGCAGGAGGTCCTTGCCGGCTCCGGTTCTGGTCGGAGCCCCCATCTCCGGAGCCCAGCCTGCCGGCCACCGCCTCCCCAAAACAAGCCATCCTGGAAGAAAACACACAGGTGAGCCAAAGCAGCACCACCGAGGCGGCAGGGGGGGAAGAAGAGGGAGGGGGATTGCGGGCGCAGTCCCAACCACAGCCCCCTCCTCCTCTCCGGGTGATGCTCAGCCCCGTCTCTTTCGCATCCCTCCGGGGACCCGCGTGTAGAGAACAGAGGCTGCCGCGCACGCCCGGGAGCAGCGCCTCCGGACCCCGCAGCGGCCACGCGGACGGCAGGAAGGCAGGGGCCAGCCGGCGTGCTCGGCCGAGGCCGCAGCAGCTCGCTCCCTAAGCACCTTCCGCCACGAAGCAAGGGGTTAAACCCAGCCACATTCTTCCCACCGCTCTGCCTGCAAGCCCCAACCAGCCCCCTTTAACCCTCCCCCCCTTCCCCCCCTCCCCGCCCCAGCAAGGGGCTGCCTGCCGGCTGAGATCAGGCAGGGAAGGGGCTGGAATCCAAGTCCATCCATCCGCCCCGGCGCAAAGGAAAGCGCAATTTGGTACAGCACCCAGCGCAGCGGAGGCCGGGGAAACAGGTTGCAGCGTGGTCCAGCCTAGTTGGAGCCAAGTGTCCAACTCCCTCCTCCCGACTCCATCTTCAGCAGCCTGCGGGAGCCCGGCCACCCGTCCGCTGGCTCCCCGAGGCAGCGGGTAGATCCCCCCCGGGCAGGCACCGGCGGTGGCAGGGATGCTCAGCCCCTCGCTGCCGGGGCAGGAGCGAACACGGCGACGCCGGCTTCCCGCAGGAACCGGAGCACGGAATCGGAGGCTGCCGCGCCTCTGCAGCTCGGGGACAGCTCGCTTTAATGAAGTCAGTGGCAACACACGCGCACACAAGCGCGCACACACGCACACCCGCCCGGCTCGCTCCCTCGCTCCATCCGGTGCATTCTTTTGGCAAGCACGGGAGCTGCCGCAAAGGAACATCAGAGGCAAGGGGAGGGTCTGAAGGGAACAAAGGCAATGGGGGAGCCCCTACCCTGCAAGAAGCACCCCACACACACACACCTCCGCCCGGCTGCAGAGAGCTTCCCAGCACATGGGTGCCCCTAGGTGAGTGGCTAAATTGAGGTGCCCAAGGGGAGCAAAGGGTGGCTCTGCCCCCGCCCTGCCCCCAGGGAAGGCAAGAGGCTCACCCAATATCAGCCCACACCGAGCATCTCTCTGGCCACATGCACCATCCCCCCTCCCTGGGAAACTTCGGGAGCCGCCCCGATGCCAGGGGTGCCCGGGGAGAGCCCTCCTGCTCACTCACATACAGATCAGCCACCTTAGCAACCCCTCCTCCGTAGTTCCTTTTTGACACTTGATGTTGGCCAGAAGAAGCAGCAACTCATTGGAGAGGTGTAAACAACCCGATCTGGATGTGACCCTGCAGCAGCAGCCACAGCGGGGAAGCTGGGAAGGACTGGCCCAGCCACAGGGCCAGTCTGGCCTCCGACCCTGCTGCCCCAGCCCACCATGGGCAGAAGACTGGGACACTACTGGTGCTGCACTCACATCTGTGCCCATGTGGGTGCCAAGGTCACACGGGGATGCTCAGGGTCCCCTGGGCTGCACTGTGCCTTGGTATGGCAGCTGCATGCCAACCCACCTTTGGGGAACACACCCTGCCCTCCTAGCATATACAAGAGACTTGTGGTTCCCAAGGGAAGTTCCCAATGTTCTCCCTATCCAAAGAGCAGCGCATCAGCCTCACTGCTCAGCATACCCTGCAAGCTGCTCACACACAGAATTCCCCAACACCTCCCATTCAATCCCTCACCTGAAGGTGTCCATGGCCTTGGACACTCATTACCTGCCCTTCCTGCAGGAAGGGCACCTGCAGCTCCAGCCAGCATCACAAGACACCCTGCTTCCCTGTGATGCTCTTCCCCTATCCATCCCGCTATCAGCAACCTACTCTGCAAACATAACCACTGCAGCCCTGTCCCTTGCCTGGAACATTTGGGGAGCACCCCCCCAAAAAAAGAAAAAAAAAACCCCACAAAAAAATTAAAATAAAAAACTGAAGAAGGGAAAAAAAAAAAAAAAAAAAAAGGAAATTTTACAACAGTCAAGCCCTAAATCACAGAAATCATTAATTCATTTGGGTAAGGGCTGTTCCACCAATGCAGCCTGGCAGCACCTCACCACAGACTTCTCCACCCTGCGGGCACTACCATGACCGAATGGCCATAGTGCTTACTTTTTAGCCCAGGCTCTCACATATGAATTGCCAGAAGCCCTGGGGCTGGTTGGGTGAGGAAGGGGGAGGATCAGGGCCTCCTCAGCAAGATAACAGAGGAGTGTTTGCAAAAAAGGTTGTGGGTTCATTCTCCCAACCTCAGCCAGACACTGAGAGCCCACAAGTTCACCATGATGCTCATCCCTACTTGACTTCGCTCCTCCAATTAGCTTTATAACCAAGGTGGGTGTAAGTGGGGAGGCTCAGCAAGTCCCCCATCTCTGTCACCACCACACTGCAGCACAAAGTTGAGAAGAGGTGGGCAGATTGCTCCAAAAATGCTTCATAGTGCACCGGCTGGCCTCTGAGCAAGCTAGAAAGCCAAGAGTGACCCTGGGCTATACCATTAACAACAGGCAGTGAGGAGGCCACGCCAGCTACCTACTAATTACAGCCCCTTTGATTATTCCAGGCAAAACACTGCCCTAAACAAATCAGTTATGATTTGTGGCTCATCCCCTTTCCCTTCTCCTCCCCACCACCAGGACAGCACCAGGAGCAATGCCACTCTTCCCACCTTTCAACCCTTTAAGCCATTGTTAATGAACACCAAGGCTGGGCCAATTGCCAGAAGCAGATCCTCAGCCCTGCAGAGCTCCTTCCTCAGCTCCTCTCTGTCCTCCCAGGCCTATCCCCTCATCCTTCTGAGTCTGCAAACAAGCTTCCACCCAGACTAAATGCTCAGGCTCCAGGTGGTACCCAGAGGTCAACGACTGATAGGGGAGGTGGGACTCAGCATTCCCTCTGCTTGTCTCAGAGACACCGCACCTGCCTTACCACTCCTGCAAGGGACCAAGGGGAAGAAAGACAGAGCTCCTCCTGCCCTCTCAAAGCAGGGATGCACACCTTACCTTGATACCTCTGCTGGGGCAGCAGGCTATCCCTTATACCCTGGGGATCGCTCTCAGCTCTATTTTATATTCGCTGCTGCAGAGCAGAACCCAAGATGACCCCGCAGGGAGCCTCTCTCTTGTTCAGACAGTGCTAAAAGATGGGATATTCATGAGAGCAGCTCCTTCAGAGAAGATTTAAAGATGGAAAAAAAAAAAGTCCCCAGCTATGCCAAGAGATGCAGGCTCCGTTTCCCAGGATGTTTATTGCTGTTCTCGTCTTGACCCTCACCCCAGCACACTGGGATCGGTGAGTCAGGGAGAAGTGTGGCTGATGCCCACATGACTCAACATGGCACAGAGATTCAGAGCCAGCTATGTGGGGTTGTTTGGTTTGGGGTTTGGGTTTTTTATGTGAATGAAGGAAATCCAGGAAGACAGGGCAGCGGTGGGTGTCGGCACAGGAAGGCACTTGAGATGCGCTGGGTTTTACAGCAACAGACTAACCGCCCTCCTCGCACTGGTATTGCCATTCGAGCCTCCTCCTTGCCGGCTTTTTTTGTCCCCGCTCCCGGCCATGCGGTTACCCCTTCGCGGCGGGGCATCACCGCGACACAGCCCAAGCCCCCCGCACCTCCGCACACCCGCGGCGGGGACGCGCCCGGGAGGCCGCCGCTCCGGCACCGCCATCTACCGACCGCCGCCGCCCTTCCCTGCAAGCTCCGGCCGCGGGCACTGCGTTCGGCTTCTCTTTTCCGCCTGCGATCGCGGGGAGCCGAGCCCCTCCTTTGCCTGCCCTACCCGCAGCCGGCTCTGAGGCAAGTACAAAGACCTCCTCCCGCCCCGCAGTTATTGCATCCCTTCGCACAGCGCTTCTGCCACTGGGGCAGCCCCCGGCTCAGCCCAGACAGCCCAAAATCTCCCAGCTATACACCCAAAGAGCTGCCAACGTTGTTAAATGCATCCTCTGCAAAGCCCCAGGTTATTCGGAAAGCCAGATTCTGCTCCTCGTCTCAGGGATATCATCCCTGATGGAGCCCAGGCAGGGTATGGAGAGGGGAGACAGGCACTCCTCCCATGACTTATAGTTCCAGGAGCTCAGATAGGCTGCATTCATCTTGGAAAGTTGCTTTTGGCATCCTGATTCGATTTTATTTTTTAAACAAGGCTTTAGCTATGCTGAGAGGAAAAAAAAAAAAAAAAAAAAAGAAATAGGATCAAATGAGAATCATCTACAGTGCTCTGGCCAAATTTGAAATTGGGACTGGGTAGCTGTGACTCAGAAACATGTCTATAACCATGCACGAATGGAAATTGGGATATTTTTTTCCAGGTACAAATTCATTACCTGCTTGATTAGGAAGAGATGTTTTCCTCATTTGCAAAGGGGAAGCCTTGCCAAGCACCTCTGCAACAGGGAGGCAGAACCCCAGGCTGGTGCAGCTCACCCATGGACACCCAGGACTGCAGGTGAAGAAGGTCCAAGCAGCTCCAGGGTGGCATCTCTGGGGGGAGGTACCACACCAGTCTCTGCCTGATGTTCATCTGTGCAAATGTTAGCAGCTGTGGCATAGGCCACAACAGCCCTGTTGGCATCTCTACTGCCAACAAAACCCCAGGCCAGGCACAACAGCCTTGGCTGTGCTCTAAAGACTTCGCACTGCCTTGCAGAGAGAAAACTCTCACCAAAGCCAGGGCAAGTGTTTCCTCTCTGCTGTCTGATCACTCTTTTTGATGACAACCTTGCCCAACTCACGGTGCTCCTCACAAAGTGCCTGCCTCACCAGGACATGCCTTCCCCAGTGCTAACAGAGACTAGCAGAATCTCCTTGCAAAACTGCCTGGGCCCATTCCCACCACAGACCCAAAGGGCTGACTTCTCAGGGTCAGCACCATAATTCATTCACTGAGAAATCAGAAGGCTGGAAGACTAGTGAAAGCCAGCAAACTCCACACCAACCTATAACCTATGCATCCAGATTTAAGCAACTAGCACTGCTCCATGACACTCCTCCAGGTCATTTTGGCTGAAGCAGCCACACCAGGTGTCACGCAGCAGCGGCAGCATTAAGCTACCTGCATTAAGTTTTACTGCTTTAAGCTGAAAGTGTGATTTGCCACATATTGCCATAAAACATGGCAAAACCAATGCTTGTTTTAATCACCAAGACCCGTAAGTCCAACATCCAGTCTTGGCATCTTTAAAATCAATGGGATAACAACCCTGTAAAGCTCTCTTCCCTGGGTTGGAGGAATAACCCTCTGGAAATGGGGATTTTGGTCACTACATTTCCCCCCAGCAAGCTCTCACAAGCAGGAACACAGGTGATGGCAATGCAGAAGCAGTGCCATAGCAGCTCCCACACAGCCTTCCCCACCACCTCTCC
>JBCJKH010046441.1:0-42641 GCA_039877255.1 Loriculus beryllinus | reverse complement strand
CTGATCATCCTCGTGGCCTCCTCTGGACTTGTTCCAGCAGTTCCATGTCCTTTTTATGTTGAGGACACCAGAACTGCCACCCCACTGCCCCATCCCCTGCCAGTGCTGCTATTCCCAGCTGAAACTCCCCTTCATGCCAAAGGACTACTGCACACGGCTGGGGGGGGGATGGCCAGGAGCAGCCCGAGGGATCTCCAGCTGGGTGCCCATCCCATCCACTCCCATCTTATTCTGGCACCCATCCTGTCCCCTCCCATTCTGTCCTATCGCAGGCTGTCCCAGATTGCTGCCTCCCGTGCAGCACAGCTAGCAGGGACATGCTGTCCAGCCGATCCCTTTTGTGAGGCTTGTCGGGACTTAGATTCGCAGCTCACCCTCTGTTAATTTAGGCTGAAAATCAGTAGAGCAGAACATTCAGGAGGGTGCTGAACAACGCGCAGGCAGAGCACAGAGGATTATGTGTGCTGGGGTCCCTTTGGAAAGTGAGTTACAAAGCCAACACCAGCTCAACATTGAGCAATTCCTGGGGGGCAATTAAAGCACTCACAAACCTGGCTGCTGCCTCCTGCCCCTGTGTCCTGCCACGCAGCAGACACAGGAGGGTTCACACAAGCATTGCCCCTTGTCTTGAAGGTTTGAGTTTAAAAAGTCCCCTGCTATGTACCGAAAGCTCTGGGGTTTGAGGTGAAGCCTGGGAAGCCTGTGTTTGGTTGGCAGCCACTGGTGACACCATGGAGCACATGTGCCATGAGAGAAGGCCACCCCATAGCAGTGTTTGCCCAGTGGGAGGGAGCAGCAGGGCACAGCCAGCTTCAGAATGAGGAGGCAGCTGCAGGTGGATGGAGCTGAGCATTCCCAGAGCCAGCCCAAGCACTCAGGTCTTTAGGACTTGCAAAGGAGGGTTCATGGGCTTTATGGCAAACAAGTCACAAGGGAAATGATGGAACCAGGATGTTTTTCCCCATGGGATTCCTGGTTGGAAAAGTACAAAATCTCAGAGGACGTAAGTCCTTTGGCTTCTGCTGCCCTCGGAGCTGAAGCAGAGGAGCTGCAAACGAGTTACACCTGGTTGTAAGGTGAACACGTGAATTGAAAGAGCCACCTGGCATCTGGGCTATGGAACCACAGGTGCCTGTGGGAAAGGCAGATGAGCCCTCGCGCTCTCAAAAGCTCCATATCCTGCCCAAAGCCCTAACTGAGGGATGGTGGCTCTGGGGAGGAGGGTGCAGCAGTAAGGAAGGAAAGGCTGGTTTCTCAGGGAGGTAAGTTTATCCAGGATCAGCTTCCCTCAGGACTGCACAAGCTTGGGGTGCAGGTGGGAGCATGACCTAGCCTGGGGATGATGAGGGTTTGGGGTCAGGCTGGAGGGTGGCTGCAGCACAGATTGTTCTAAATAACAAAGCCTAGCTATGCTGGGCTAGCAGCTCTGGGCCAGGGGCTACCCTTGCAGTAGGCTTCAGTGCTTTATGCCAGCACTAGCTGCAGCCTAGGTGCTCTCTGCCCAAGCTACAGCAGTTTGCAGTGAGTCCCCCCATGTATTTCCCCCTTCCAGTCACTGACAGGAGGACCTGTTTATAACCCTCTTTGCAAGGAGTTCCTTGCTGCTGTTCTCTGGGGATCAGTAATTGTGGGCATTGCTGCTTCTCTCTCCCCCCTGCATGCCTTACCCCATGCCTGCCTGGCTCTTTTGTGTGTTGAGGTGGCCAAACCAGGCAGGCAAAGAGGATGGCTCCTGTGGTGAGGCTAAGTGGGAGGAGGTCTGTGGCTGTAGCATCCCTTTGCAACCCCTTGCTGGGATAGAGATTCAGGTCAGAGTCCTCCTCTTCCTGGAGAAGGAAGAAGGGATGCTGTCAGGAATGGTGAATTTTCCTCATCCCTTAAAGCCTAGCACCATTCTGGGGAGCATTACCAGCTCATCCAGGCTCTGATGGGGGTCAGGATAAAACCCCAAACCATGGGGCTTGGTTGCTACCTTCTGCTCCCTGTGAAAGCCATGGGAGAAGGGCACGGCTTAAAATCTCTGCTCCCTTGGATGTTTCCCTGCATTAACATCTTGTTTCTGCCTAAAATACCCTGTCTGTCCCATTGCTGTCTGTCCCTACAGGCAAAGATATGAGCAGCTGTTTCCAATGATTTAAAGCTTAGCTAATACTAAACATCATCTAAAAGTGTCAGTTCAAGGTATAATCCTAGACCAGTGTGTAGCTAGGTGGCCCATTTGAGTAAAAGAAAATCAGATTTGGACTTATGATGTGGTTATTTGGTTGTGCTGCTTGTGCTCAGAGTGAGACCTGCTGTGTTGCATACATTTGGAGCCTATGTGGGGCAGTGAGTCCCACAGGGAGCAAAGCTTAAGCCTGGAGTTTTCAGAGCAGTAAAGCATGGGAGCAGGAGAGAAAAGGTCTTTTGGGGGATGAGCACATCCTGTGAGATATTAGTGTTGTGAGTCACCAGCACGTGATACAAAATGCCCATTACCAGGCTGGAGCCCCTCCCCTGGTCTGCAGATATCAGGGAGCTGTGATGTGGTGGGCAGAGATGCAGTGTATGGTCCTCTCTGTGCTCAGAGACCAAGCAGGGCAGTGTGAGATGTACCTCAGAGTAAACAGGTACAAGGCACCAGGGATACTAGAACCATTAATCTGGTGGTGTCAGTAATGCTCCTATTATTGTGATTATTGTTATTACTACTATTCCTGGCTAGGAAACTCTATGGACTTAATGGCTGAAAGCAACAGCAGCAAGAGGAGGTGCTCAGAACGGTTTTCAGAGGATTTGTTTCCCTGCAGGAGTGTGTGTAGGCAGGGGATAGCTGGGGCTGGATGAGGCAGCTGAACAGCCCATGCAGCACGGGACAGAGGGAGTGTGCAACAGTGACAGCATCCTCGTCTGTCTGCAGCAAAGTCACGCTGGTGGTAGAAGCTGTTGCCTGGGCAGAAAACCAAGGCCCCCAAAAGCTTCATGAACATTAGTAGCTCTGCAAGTCAGGAATCTCTGCTGACCACAGATAGGGGTGGAAGAGGAAGCAAGAGATGGAAGGCACCAGAGCCTGCCTAGCCTGGCACCCAGTCCTGGCAGTGATGGAAGAGCAGTCTCCTCCTAGTAATGGGGAACACATGCCCTGTCTGCACTTGGGATCTTTTCTCTGCCCCTCTATACCCAGAGTGTCTCCCTGGCATCAACAGGTTGAGAAAGACAGAAGAGTACATGTTTAGGGCTATGCAGTGTCCAACTAGATGAATTATTTTTCCCCAGACAAACATTAGCAGTGGGTTTACAGCTGTGTTCTTGCTTACCCTGCCATGGGCCATTTGTCTCAAACTTTAAACATCTTTTACTGATTACATCCTGTATTATTTTTCCAGGAACCAAGCTAAAGCTTACATAACTATGGTGGTTATGCAACCCACCATTCAGGTTTTGTACGCTGGGAGACAGTATGTGTTTGGTTTTCATCCTTTGTCCTTTTCATGGAGGAAAAATTATCTTTTCATTGTCTTTCTTTGCAGTTAAGTGATGGACTCCTGGTCTCTTGCTGCCCACTGGCTCTGCTTTCACACCCTTGCTTGCCAGCACTGGAGCTTAAGGTAACTTGACACATTTGATATGAATGGGTATGGAGGTACTGACTGTCTCATGCTGAGGTTAGCTGTGCTCCTGTCATTTCAAAGGTTGCTAGCTTTGAATCGTGGGATTTGATTCTCTTCTGAGGCTAGTCTGGAATCATGTTTGCTTCTGATAGCTGGTACCCCTTCTGTATCTTTTTTCTTCTCTGCAGTATGGAATGTAGAGTAGCTGCTGTAAAGACTAATAAGAAAACTTTGGCTTATTAACTGGTATGTAAAATGCACTGGGCCAATTCTGAATGTTTTCAATGAAGAAACTAGAAATGCAAGTAACCTTGAGCTGTCAGATTATGGCTATATTTTGGAGTCAACATATCGTGCGCTGAACCCCCACCACTGATTGCTTATGCCTGCAGTTTGTAGTGGCATTGAAGGTGCATTACAGAGTTAGGGGCGCTGTTCTAGGAGAGACTGATGTAGGATCTGTGGCTTTTTATTTGATATCACAAATTCATGTAATGTAATCTAAACAATGGGAAATAATAATATAATGTAGAACGGGAAAAGCTCTGTAATGGAGATGTGTATTAATTTAATCTTAGGCCACAAACTGCCTGTGGCAAAGCAAGGAAGTCAAGGTGTGGCATTGTGCTTTTCCTTGAGTAGCACAGAGCTTGCCTCTCAGCAAGACCAGGATAATGTTCCAGCATGCAAAAACTAATCCACCTCCTTGGGGATGCAGCTACTCACATGATGATAACCTGGTGGTGGGTTTGGGTACACCAGTTCATAAACTGCCATGTTAGCAAGAGAGCTAAATTAACATATTAATCCTAATGACCGATTGTCATTAGACATTAAGAGCTATGGTGCATTGCTTCTTCCCTCCTACAGAGCCCCTGCATATGCCAGGCAGCAACCACATGACTGGCTGGCACAGGGCTTTGAAAGAGTATTTGACTGCTTGCAAAGTCAAATACCTTTCTAAGAAGTATTCTTGGAGTAGCACTGTACTTCAGTCTGTGCTTAAATGACTGGTGACTTCCAGTTGATTAAGTTGATTTTAACTTGGGTTTCTACCTCTCTAATATGTGGCTATTTGTGATACTATAATGGATCCCTAATGGGAGCTTCACAGCATGCCCATGGGTGTGACAGCAGCAGGCAGTATGAGGAGGCTGGCTTGTTACATCCAGAAAGCAAGAGTAGCTGCTAAGTGACTTGTAGAAGTTACTGGACACACTTTTATGTGAAGGAAGCAGTTTAGTGCTCTGCTCTAGGCTTCATGCCAATGCCGACCTATGAGTCTACACGTACACCCACAAAATTACACACCCCTGTTCTTGCCCTTCTTGAAAGCATCAAGTAGCACAGTAATGAGGCAAGAGACCTAAGGTTTCAAACTATCAGCAGTACTGATATTCTCTTACAATGCCTTCTGTCAGAGACCTGAATTACTAGACTGCTTACTGATAATTAGTTTTTACACTGAAGTTTAGCTCTGAGGGCACTGGAGAGCACAGCATGCACAATCAAGAGACCCAGGGAATCAGAGGAAATGTCCATCTACCACTTGTAGCAGGAGCCTTGCCTTCCTGTCCCAGCCGCTGTACCACCCTTAGTTTTCTAACTGTCAAGCAGTCACAAAACTACCACTTATTAGATTACACTAGCCCTTTTTTCCTCCTAATAGTGAGCCCCACGCTGAACACCAAAGGGGGAATGCATCTAGTGGAACCAGTTTGTGTCTCTCTGATATAAATGGGAGCTTACTATACAGCATTTCTTGAGCAGCATACCCTTGCTGAAGTTTTAATGTGCATGTAATACTACACTCACACATTATAAAAAGCTTTTGGGCAAAAGCTCAGGAGAAGCCATAAATACCTATTTTTCTTTTTTAATAAGTAAACCCATGCCTTGTAGAACAGCAGTAATATTTCCTGGTATACATTTGGCATACTGTCATTGACAAGGCAGTAGTTCAGCTGAAGGGCACTAAGCTGAAGACCACTTTATTTCATCCTACGCCCTTCCAACCACTTACCCTCCTACAGAAGAAGAGAAGCAAACAAAACCACAACTAGGCACAATGGCTCTAGAAATTTATTTTCAGAGCTTAATGCTTCAACTATGATTAAAATATTTCTTAAGCAAATAAAAAATGCTACTGACTGGGTACTAGAACTAGACAAGAGTACAACTATCATCACCACTTTCATGCACTGACAGATACTAGTTTGCTCATGCCACTGAAGTAGGATCTTTCCCGTTCACTCATCACTTCAAAATGTAGGGGTCTTCTACAGAAGTTGCATTCAGCTGATGAATGTGGCTTCAGCTCCAGACCAACATCCTTCCATGTAGCCAGCAGCTTTTCTGTTAAAAACAGATATGTTCATTAAGATCAAGGCTTAAGACAGTTCACTGTTACAGCAAAGCAGCAAAAGTGAAGTGTCAGTGTACTTAATTCTCCCAGCAAGTGAGAAGGGATAACAAACTCGCTGTGACATAATTTACCTTTTGCATGAGGTGAGTGGTCTGCAGCTAAGTCTCAAGCTATCCTCATACCACTTCTGACAGGATCAAGTAGCTACTCTCCCTGGACATATCCATGTTTAAGACAAGTTAACAGTTTGGCAAAGAACAGAAGTTTTCTTTGGGCCCCACATAACAAATAAAGGTTGGTTTGAACAATGCATGCACAGAGCCCCAGCAGGGACAGCTGTGGCAGAACCAACTGGGTACAGGCATGCACTGGCCTTACACATTCCAGGTGTCAATGTGCTGCCCTTCACACATCATGCTCAAAGAAGGCTAAGTGCAGAAGTATGCACTTCTATGCCACATCAGTAGGAAGACACTGTGCAGCTAGTGACACCTAAAGCTTAAGTGCTTCCTAGTCTCATCTTTAATACTAAGACTGCACAGACAGCCCAGTATTTTCATTGCAGTAATGCATGAACCCACTCACCAAGAAAATAACTCATCATCTGAGGGGTGTGGTGAGGTGTAGGGGCAATACGCAGTAGCTCTTCTCCACGGGGAACTGTTGGGTAGTTGATTGCTTGGACATAGATGCTGTGCTGGCTCATCAGCTTGTCACAGATCTCTGTATTTTTAGCAGCATCTGCAACCTAAAGTTTGGAATTTTTGATTATAAGATCAACCAAAAATGTGCAAGGTGGTACAACTATCAGCTCAAGTTAGCTAGCCACAAGAATCAAACAGGATCAATCTCCCCTGTGCTGCTATAAACAGCACGTATGTCAGAAAGGGGCTAAAAGCTTGTGCTATGTGTGGAGCCCTCTGGGCACACAATTGCAGCCTAAGTAGATTGGTGTTTATACCCAAGTCTTCTTTTTACTAGCTTGTTACCTGTTTCTTTGCTTTCTGTATACTGTCACATGGCGAGTTTCATACACTTTATCACTCTGTTTCGCAACATTTATAGCAGGCAGATGTCAACTTAAGCCAGACTCCTAGCACAACATTGCTGAATACTAGGATAGATTTGAACTTTGTGAGGATAGTAACTAATATGTGAAAATATTATTAGATCATGGACAGGAAAACAAGCAGCAGAGTCCTGTGCCAACAGTACCTACAGTACTCACCCTCACTGGAATGATGTGGCTGGGGCAGTGCACCACTGGAAGCCCTGCATCCATCAGCATCTGTCTCATAAGCTTCACATTGCGTTGGTGCTGGCGCCTCAGAACTTGTCCTTCTGCACTCTTTAGAGTTCGGACAGATTCGAGAGCACCAGCTAAGAGCATGGGTGGCAGGGATGTCGTGAAGATAAAGCCAGCAGCATATGAACGAACAGTGTCTATCAGAGAACTTGTACTGGAGATGTAGCCTCCTACACAGCCAAATGCTTTGCCTGAGGGGATAAAAAAAGAGGGTAACAGAGCTTATTCCTTCCACCCATTAGAATAGCTTCAAGTATTATAGCCTTTCACTTACAGAGTTATGTTGACTATGTACTTAATGTAGTCATGATAGGCCACAATTCTAGCCCCCTCTGCTAATCTTGTATTTACTTAGCACATGTTACAGCTTTGTTTTTAAGCCAATTCTGATCACAGGGATTAGTTATTACACAGTACTCTAGTTATTATGCACCAAGGAGAGTTCAAGGCTCTCTCATACCCAAGTTTTGATTTTGGGGAAGACCTTATAAGCCAAATCATCAAGCACAGACTTCAATAGTGACCCTAAGTGATCAACACTAAGTCTCTCAACAGATTTAAAATAATCTGCTCCAGGAATACTAGAAATAGCCTGTGCTCCTAAGGAGCGCTCAAGGTTGTTATTGTGATTGTGCAGTCAACACCAGCCCCCCCTTCCAAATATTTAGATAGCCTAGTTGTATCTGTGACTCTGTTTTGGTATCTGGAGTTTCCACTTCTTTTGGGCTGTAATCCAAAACTCTAGGTTTTAAAGCCCTGAAATTTCCTTGTAAATTTTATTTGTGTTTTGAATGTTGTTTCAACAGCTTCCCTATATGCAGCAGTAAGCTTACTCCTAAGCCTGCATCTTACTCAGATAATGGCAGTTGCTTCAGTTCCTGCCAAATCTCTTTACTAACTCCCCATCTCAGGTTTCTAGATTAGGAGCACTCCATTTCACATAAAAGAACCAAGTACTACTAAATACATAGTACCCTACTAGCATTCTCACCTGAATTTATTCTTCAGTTGTATAATATGTCACCAGAGGATTTTTTGCTAGCTTAATTTAAGTAAAAAGAGACAGTGCTACCTCAACTGATCTGTAAGGCAGTGTAAGTAGCTTAACACAAGCTTTTCAAACTGTGGGGTACATTTAAATCCTTTGGGCTTGAAAAATTCGAGCCCCCAAGAGCCCTTAACAAGTTCATTTGAACAGGCTGATTTTGAGTTAATCCACTTAATTCAGCTGCCCAGAAGCTTTGCTGCCTTAGCTTCTGTAAAACTGCCATACCGAGCGTTCCAGAGATGATGTCCATCTTGTGCATGATTCCATCCCTGTCTCCTATACCACCACCTCGAGATCCATACAACCCCACAGCATGCACTTCATCCACAAAGGTGATTGCTCCATGCTCATGGGCCACATCACACAGCTCTTCCAAAGGACAAACGGCACCTAGGAGCCAAAGCAGTGAATGCAGTTTAGGACTCCCTGTACTCAGCTTGGATAAATACCAGAAGTACCCCCAAACACAAGGCATTTCAGGAAACTGTTTTCATGGAAACCCTTAAAGCACCATATACTTTTAGGCACAGAATACAGATGATTTGAGTACTAACTGCAGTCGAAAAGGAAAGAAAGGTTTCATGTCAACTTACCATCCATTGAGTGAACAGTTTCAAATGCAACAATTTTTGGGGTAGATGGATCAGATTTCTTCAACAGTTCTCGAAGATGGTTGACATCATTATGGCGAAATATGTGTTTTGGCACCCTGCTGTTTCGGATCCCCTGGATCATGGAGGCATGGTTTCCAGCATCAGAGTAGATCTCACAGCCTAAGGAAACAGCCCAGTTATACTTTAACTATAGAAAACATTATCTGATTACCAGAATTGCTTTGTGTAAGGGGAGTGTTCAGGCAAGGAACAGTAGCATGTTCTAAAAAGTAACACTCCTGGTAAAGAGAGCAAGTTAAAGATGACGAAGCAACAATATTATTTAAGGCTTATTTTAGGTATTTAAACTAACACAAACTTGAGCTTAAGTAACTACAGAAGGGTTTTTCCAAGTTCTTAATATTTTTACCTAACTCTCCTAACTTCTGAAGTTAGAGAGAGGCTCACACCCACAGGTGTGAAGGCACCAAATTCCTGGTACCTCACTTCCAGGTGAAATTTAAATGTAAGGGTAGAAGACTGTGCTTTTTGTCTAATTCCTCCTGCAGTTCCTAGTTCTCAATCTCAATAGGCTGCTAGGATTTGCTGAAGTTGAACAACTTGAATATAGCGTTAAAACACCCATACATGGCTCGTCAAGTAGGACAACTCCTCACTTTGAGCAACCTTTTCCAAAATATACTCCCAACTGCTTAGGGTAAGGTTCTGTTTTGTGGTAAATAAGGGGTGCAGTTTGAGATCTCACCTGGCAGCATTTTAGCTAGAGTGAAAAGAGTGGAGTCATTTGCTACAAAGCATGATGAGAACAACAGCGCTGCATCTTTTCCATGAAGATCAGCTAGTTCTTTTTCCAAATCAACATGAAATTTACTTGTTCCTGAAATATTTCTTGTGCCTCCTGCTCCAGCACCATGTTGTTTCAGTGTATCCCTGCAGAGGGCCCAAAGAAAGGCATTAGTGTTACTGTGTGACATAAAGATGAATCAAGGATCGTTGCTGAAAACATTCTAGTAATGGGGTATTGTTCTAAAAAGGAACTGATTGCAAAAAGCAGCTGCTGGGCTTCTGTGCAACCTGCACAACTCAATCCAATAAGCTAAGCAATCAGTTACCACTGATTGATACAGAGCTGCCATATACCATCCAATTTATCTGGTAACATTTAATAGCTTCTAAGGAAAATCCAAGGAGTAGGGTTAGTGACTGACAGGTACACTGCAGCCTTGGGGCCAGTTAGTAAGTTACCTACCCCAGCTCAAGAGAAGAGGGCAATCTGAATTTTATACCAAGACTAATATCAGAAGCAGCTTACGTAGCACAGTACAGAAATCAATTCTGCAGGACAACATAGCTTGAAACTGTCTTAGAACATGGCACTACTCACATAACTGCTCCACACACACGAGGGTGACGACTCATCCCCAGGTAATCATTGCTGCACCAGACAGACACCTCTTTCTTGGTGATCAGAGAATCAGTGTAGTCATCTGCCATGGGAAAGATCTGTGCCTTCCGGTTCACTGTTTTGAACACTCGGTAGGTGTGATCTTTCTTCTTTTCATCTATCTTTTTCTCAAAGAACTGATCATACTGGAAGGTGGATATGGCTGAAATAAGACAGAGACTTAAGCACACAGGAAATAATCACAGGAGACCAGGCATGTGGGGGTTTTGCTAGACAATCTTACATTTTGGCAAGTTATCCTGAAGCAGATGAGACACACTTTCTGGTCTTTGCTTCAGCACAATATCCTTAAACTTCTTAAGCAAGCCACTCTGCTCTTCTCCTTCAGTCTCAGTGTTCCTCACTGTGGAAGCAGTTGGTATTTTGGCAAATTCTGTACCTACAGACATTATAATAAGTTCTGGTGAGCTTAATGAGCTTGAAACAAAGTGAAGGGAGTTCAGCAAACATTTTAACTCTTAATTTCTTTAGGAAGCATGTGCCTGAATCCACATGCCCCTGTTTGGATCAACTATTTTATTTGCTTACAATTTTGCGTTGTACAAGGCAAAAGGAAAGCTTTGCTGATCAATGATGACAACACAAGATGCCATTTCCTGGTATTGAACCAACATGCTTGGTTCATCATGACTCGGAAAACCACTTTATATAGCTACAGCATTTATCTGAAAGAGTTTGTATACAACTAACCAAAGGCACAGTTCTAATCAGCTGCTTCCTTTTTGTCCCCAGTATTCAGTTAGCACAGATTTTTTAAAACTATGTCACAGAAAACAAACAGCAGTCAAATAAGCTTCCTGAGACAGATGGCAAGGCTTTACAGATACCAGTGAGAAGTTCCTTCCTTTGAAAGACAGCAAGCCAGCCAACACCCTTTAGTTCCATAAACGAAACACCCCAACCCATTTGCTTTTCAGCTTGGATTTGTGCTGGTGCTTGCCTAGTACCTCAACCCAGTTTCTTCTATCTCTGGATACATTATCTTTGTCTATACCAGCACCCTGGTAAAACTTTCTTCAGTTCCAAGCATCTGCTTTGGGTGAATGCTTCTGTTTCTATTAGGCTATAACCCAAGATTGTAAGTTTCAAAGCCACAAGCTTTGGGTGCAAGAGTAACAGTTTGATTCGCACATTTAGAGCCAGTATGTCAAAATGCAGCATATGGTACTCCTGCACCAAAACCACCCAGGAAAACACTGCCCAATGTTGCAGGTATGACATTAACACCTACATTTTCCAACAGCTTTTCACTGCAGTCTCCCATAATCCTACCTACATATTTTAAGTGGTGACTGTCAGACTCGGCACGCTCCAGAGTAAAGTCAGGCACCAAAAGCTCTCAAGGGATCAGTGTTTCAGTGCACAGAATACATACCTTTCCTGTCCATTTGCATGTCTTGCACATCCTCTTGGAGCTCTAGGCTGGCTTTGCAGAAAACATTACTGTTCTTATGATTCATCTGAGCTGCAAGGAATGGGCATTTTGTAGCAGAGCCCTGGCTAGCACCAGCAGCGGGGTGGCCAGTGGGTGGCTGGGCTCCATCTGTGTTCTGCTGGGCCACCTCTTTGGCATTTTTGGCCTCTGAGGTGGGGTGGAAAAGAGAAGGCACTTTAGCATCATCATTGTATTACACGGATTTAAGCTTTTTCACCAATTACCTTTGTAATTAACTTGGCACAAGCCATTCAGAACTACTTAACCAAGCAAGTAATTTTATTTATACAAGCACAAAATCCAGTAACACCTGAGGGCACCTGAGTTAAGATGCTAGATGTAGCACTGTACCCTTTGAGGGGAAAAAATCCTCTCTCCTTCCTTCCCAAAAGGAAGACCTTCCTTTGAGGAATTCAGCCATTTTCAGCCACCAGTCCTTCCTCTGCTGCAAGCCTCTGTCTCTTCCAAGTGCTAGAGTAAGAATCCCACAAGGAATGTTACCGGGTGGAATAAAGAGCTGCTTGAGCATGATAAACCCCAGCTCCGCGATCCAGGATCACAGATCCCTAACCATAACTCACCACAGGGCATACTAACGGGCCAGTCTTTAATTTATACTATGTCCACGCTTAATTATCACAGTCATTTAAAGGATTAACTAACTCTTATCCCGAAGCTGCTCATTCCAGAAGCCTCCTTCTACGACAGTGTCTATATTTATTTTGCCTTAAAGGTGACTATTGTGTCCCCTGGGGAGCTCCCTGCTACAGCTACCGTGACCTGCCCAGTGACCCTCTCCCCTGAGGGAGAGGCCCGGCTCCCGGCGCTGTTCTTCTCCCTCCTGGGGCCATACTCACCCCGGCGGGTTGCGGGGGTCTCCTCCTCCGCTTGCTGCCCGCGGGCGGCGGACGTGGCCAGGGCGCGGGGGGCCGCCTCCATCATGCGGGGGCAGTGCTGTGCGTACAGGAGCAGGGAGGGCCCGGCCTTCTGCAGGAAGGCCTGAGAGACGCGGGCCAGGAACGGGCAGCGCCGCACCACCGCCTCCATCGCCGCCGCTGGAAAGGACACCGGACGTGACGTCAGCGCCGCCGCTGGAACCCAGACCCCGCAGCCGGTCAGCGCTCCGGGGTGCTGCCCGCGCCGCCGCTGCTTATATAGCCCCGGCCGGCGCCGCGCATGCGCATTGCCGCGGTCCCGGTGTCGCACAGCGCAGGCGCATGACGGATCGTGAGGGATCGGCGGTCGGGGGAGGTGGCTACGGGTGCTTTTCGTGGGGAAGGCGGGAGCGCGGGGGTGCCGTGAGGAGACGGAGGGGGCTTGGGCGGCTCTTGGGGTGCCGTGAGGAGACGGAGGGGGCTTGGGCGGCTTCTGGAGTGCTGGAAGGAGATAGAGTGGAGGGGCTGTGAGTGGCTCTTGAGGTGCCGTGAGGAGATAGAGGGAACTTGGGCGGCTCTTGGGGTGCCTGGAAGAGTCGGAGGGGACTTGGGCGGCTTCTGGGGTGCCGTGAGGAGATGGAGGGGCCGTGGGCGGTTTTTGGGGTGCCGTGAGGACATAGAGGGGCCCTGGGCGGCTCTTGGGGTGCCGTGAGGAGATAGATGGACCTTGGGAGGCTTCTGGGGTGCCGGGAGGAGATGGAGGGGCTGTGGGCAGCTTCCAGGCAGATTTGAGGAGATGAAGGTGCTGTGAGGGCATGGAGGGGTCCGAGTAGTTATTGTGGCTAGCGGTGCAGCCGGCCCAGGGTGTGAGGCAATATCTCACAAAGGGGGGCATTGCCCACATGGGAAGAAGAGGCGGTAGTTTTCCTGCTCTGGGTTTCCCCTTTGCCCCACGCAGTGCAATGCTTGTTTCCCAGAAGTACTGGAGTCCCTTACCTCCAGGACAGTAGGTTTTGGGGGGCCCTGGTGTGTCTGTACCTAGGAAAAGAACAAAGCTCTGAGTCAGCTGAGTTGGGGAAACCCAGTGCTGCTCAAACCCATCTCGTGTATATTCCTCCTAAACATGCACCTCTCACTCCCTGTAAAGTCTGCGCAGGGGCTCAGAAAGCAGCAGCTAGTCTCACTGACGGTGGTGGGGTCCTGAACTTTGCCTACAGCTGGTATGAACGTAACGGTTTCTCTGTTGGTGGTGCTCAGACTTTCACCACTGCACTTCTGAAGCGTGGTGCCATTGCCTGAGTTTTGAAGATAAACAAGACTCCTGTGTAAATAGCAGCAGCAAGTAAAATTGTATCCTGCATCCTCTGACTTACAGTGGACATTGAAGTTAATTTGTTTAAAGGAATATTTGTGGGTGGGTTACGATAAAATGAGCTCTTTATGAACCTGGCTATCTGAGATGCAGGAGTACTAATTCCTATAAGTGTATACTAACTGCTGAGGTGTGGAAAGAAAGGAGAAGAAAGATGACAGTGTGTTTTCTTCCTTCAGCTTGCGAAACAATTTCACAGCAGACAGGATTTGGCAGAGTACTGCCTCTCAGCCTCACATCCCTCAGCCAGCCGAGAGCCAGCTTGGGCACTTTGAGTCAAGAGTGGGTTTTGTAACAGGTACAGAGTTTTGAGGAGAGCTCTTAAAGCTCATTCTTACTTGACTCATGTCTTGCACGTAGTCACAACGTGTAGTTACTAGAAGGTGCTCACTAGTAGAGTGAGTGGGGAAATACAAAACCCTATGTAGGAAATACAAAAACTATGGGGAAATACAAAACCTGTGTAGGACTGTGGCTGTTGAACTCAAACTTGGATACAAAAGGCACTTTGAAAGTGTTGGTCAGTATTTGCAAATTAATCTTTAGGTAGCTTCTGTGGGAGGGCAGGGGGGACACTAGCAGGAAGTTTGCCTGACCCTCCTTTATCGCTCACTTTGAGGATGCTGTTTGCCTTATGTAAACTTTGTGATCTGAGTAGCTCAAGAGGAAGGCAGTCTTAAACCAGAGCCTAATGGCAGACTCGCTGTCAACTCCAGAGTGTTACTAAGCCCTGAGGTAGGAAACGGGATGGAGTTCTGCCCTCATGTACTTCTCATGGGGCCCTGAAAAAGTAGACAGAGCTTTACAAGGCAGAGTGCGGGATTTGGGGTTTAGTAAGGCTAGATGTTTTTTTAAACACGGTTTGCTTCCTGTTTACTAGGAATTTTAAGACAGCACTGTTTAAGAAGTCTTGATGCTTAGATCTTAAACAATTCAACTCATTCCAGCAATGTAATACTGAAGTCACCATTAAGAAACAGTCTTTAATCTGTGGGTGTAATTAAACTAGGTATAGAATCACAGACTCGTTTGGGTTGGAAAGTATCTTAAGGATCATCTAGCTCCAACCCCCTGTCACAGGTAGGGACACCTTCCACTGTTTCAGTTTGTCCTGTAGATAAATGATTAAACTAAGGCTGTGGTATTTGCCCTGAGCCTGTAGAACAGTTAGGATAGGAAGAGTCTTGGTCATTTGATAACATGAGGGCAGTGCTTCAAATTATTAGTTCAGTTTGCTCCTGGAAAGTGCTGGTTTTACCACTGGCTTTCTGTTAGTGTTACATGCCTTAACTATTTATATACTTACATAATAGTTAATTAGCACTTGAAGTTAAAAAATATGTGATGTTTCAGATTACT
The DNA here is from genome assembly GCA_039877255.1 of Loriculus beryllinus. Lineage (NCBI taxonomy): Eukaryota > Metazoa > Chordata > Aves > Psittaciformes > Psittacidae > Loriculus > Loriculus beryllinus. The sequence goes on along the minus strand of JBCJKH010046441.1, from coordinate 27,212 downwards.
GCTGTCCTTCTCACCCTGACAATCAGCATCTGACTCCCTACCCTGAAGCTTTGTATCACACCAGTTACTTTAAAAAATGAGGAAACACTGTGACATTCTACCATGTAGATAACTGACAAGTGTCCTTAGAGCAGAGAGTTAATGTGTTTGAACCTAAGGGATCACTCCAGTGCTGATTAATCTCAGTTTTAATAACATAAGTCCCATATGTTTGATTTATAGTATGTTGATAGTATTTTTTCCTTCTCCTATTCTTCTGCTATTAATTGACCATGGTACTTAACTGGAGAGGGACAGAGGGAATACAAGTTTTGTGGCAAGAGGCACCAAAGCTGTTGTACTCTGCCAGCATGATTTGCACTGCAGCAGGCTGCAGAGCTTATCTGCATCAACACCTGCCACAGCAGGTCCCATCCCACAAAAATCTGATAATCCTTCTTTATCCTGATAACATTAGCTTTTCACCACATTGCAAGGTTGAGAGATGAGGTACATTAGTCTGCTCTGGTGCTGGAATTCAGAAACTCCTCGTTTTGTATTCAGAAGTGCATGTGGAGTCTAAAGCCCAAGGAGCATCTGCTTTCTACACAAACGTCACTCAAGGTTGGCAGCTGAGACACAGTGACCTTGGCTACGATAAGGAGATCTCCAAGCGGAGCACAACTCTCAACTTTCCTGTCAGACTTCTCTACAATCTGTGCTATCAATCGGACACTGCAGTAATGCTTCTTCAGTTTGATTTGGGTGAATTTATTTAACCTTGTACATGACAGGAATTGCGCAGAGCTAAAGAGCAAGGGAGTGACATTAACTTGACCCTCATCTTGGAATGCTGCCGGAAGAACATGTCCTTGTCAGTGCACTGAGATAGCTCTGAGCTCTAGGACCAACAGAGTGGAGGAAAAGTCAGGGGGAAAGGGCGTCTTGTCTGCTCTGCCATTTTCCTCCCTTTGGAAATACTGCCAGAGTTTACATTCTGAAGATGAAGTAAATACTAATAAAGATGCCATTAATTAAAATTTCTTAGGGCTTCAAGTGGGTTAATTAAATGGTATTTAAGGATGTTATTTGTGGCAGTGTATTACCATCATTCAGCAGGGCTCAGGAGAAAGTAGCATGAAGTGCCATGCAAATGTCGTTTGCCACACTGCAGAAGGAGGACTTCAGAGTTTGACAAGGGACACCACATTAGCAGCCCAAGGGGGAAGAGAAAGCCTGTCCTGAGAGAGCAGGCTTGCCTTGTCTGGAGAAACGTGGCAGCTACAGTGGGCAAGGGAGAAGCAATATAGGAATATATTGAGGGCAGAGTAGCATGTAGTAAAGAAGATACAAGCTGAGGGGATATAGCATTGGTGTGAAAACTCAGCTGGCTCACCCGAATTTAGCTTGGATGTCACTGTGTTTTGGAACAGTCTTTGGAGACTGGTAACTGAGATGCTGTGTGCCAGTTAGATTCAGCAGAGGAAGCTTTAGCTGGCTGAAAGGCCTGTGTGTTGCAGTGGCAAGGGAAGGGAAGACTCAGCTACCCTGGGAGCCTCTGCTGATTTTAGTTTTCTAAACCCCATTCCGTTCTGATGATTTGTCCAAGTCTTTGCTAACTAAGTTGCAAGAGGGGAAAAAAAGGTTACATTCCAGCCATGTGGGAGGTGGGTGAGAAGCCATAGAAAGTGCCATATAGAAATTGAAATGGAGGGAAAAAAAATCCCCTGCAACAGGGTAGCATTGATTTCTGCAGATGTCTGTGAAGGGTCGCTGGTGAAGATGTTTCTCTTTCCATTTTACTAGTTCACCATATGGGCTCAGATGTAAGTTACCTTCAATGGTTCCTTCCCTCTGATCCCCTTCTCTCAAGCATGTTTTGCCAAGTGTTCCTTGGAACAGAACTTGATTCACAGGTTTGTAGCTTTTATCTAGCCTCATGCCATCAGCAGTTAGCTCCTTTCATGGAATTTTAATGATTTGTGTGCTTTTAAGACAGTATTTTCTTCAGGAGAAAAGCAAGAGTAAATAATTACTGTATATATCTGTAACCATTAGTAATATTTAGTCCCTTTTGCCCACTTCTGAATTCAGAACTGCACATATTTTCCCCTACACAGTCAATGTCATGAGAAGGCAAGCCAGAAAAAAAGTTCCCCCTCCCCAGGCACAAGCCATTGTCTATATAGAGATCTGAATTTTCCAAGGGAGTGGATGTGATCCTGACATCTGGATTTAATCCAGACTCAAATTCCAGGCTTAGATCTGAGAACTTCCACCTCCGGTCTTCTTAGAGAGAACTTAGTTTACCTTTTAAGGCAAAATTCAAGGGTTGTGATAGTAGCTGCATAGTGAGAATTCTTCCCATGCTGAATTTCTTTAGCAGATTTTCCTCATTTGTACCCAGTGTTGTCTTTACGTGACAGAACAGGAAATCTCGTTTCTTTACAGGACCCTCTAATCGACACAGAGTTGACCAAGCTGGAAGAGCTGCTGAATGCTGAGGCATATGTGACCTGTTGCAGGGTGACCAAGCAGCTCTCCTCTTCCACAGACTCAGGCCAGGCAAGCTTCTTACCCATCTCATACAAACAAGCACTGAGCTGTTTCTCTCCCCAGTGTAATGGTTATCTTTTCAAATCCAAGACCTGCTGGCAGGTCCCTACAGGGGTCAGGACACTTTTGCCTATCTGCAAGTCCTCAGGTGCTGCCCATTGATGCAGAGGAATTTGGTCTCTTGGCAAAGTCTCATTACAGGGGAATGATTCACGCTTAGTCGGGACAGCAGAAGCTGTTGCCACCCTTGTACCAGGTACCGTGCCCTTCTGCTGAAAGGCACCACTCCCACACTGGGGCTGCTGTGGTCTTACAGCCCATCTGACCAACACATCCAGCAGTGGTTTATCTTAATTCCAGAATATCTCCTTAACATCTTTCCATTTGCTTCAGATGTGGAAAATCACACTGTAGTTTTTTTTCATTTTGCATCCTCGTGTTTGTTTTGCTTTGTGTAGCACATGGCAGGAAATGATACACAAATCCTTCCAGCTACTGTGAGCTTTGCTGCACTTGCAGTGATTTTCATTCACACCCTTGTTTGCTCCTCTCACACCTTCTCCTCCTCTTACAAAGAATCAGTAAACTCCAAACCTAATTTTTACTTAGGATTATTGCTGGACTTCAGATTGTCATTTTGCTTGCATATGATAGCCTTCATTCCTCCTCATTAGTTACTCACACAAAGACACCATCTTCTATGTCCAGTTTTGGAGCTTAAACTCTCTACATAGTCAGCAGAGAGCAGAAGTACCTTGAAAAAAGTAAATCTGAGTACTTCCTATATGAAGGTATGAGAGGGTGGGGAAAGGACATAGCTCTGGTCAAAGCTTTCTGTAAACTGGAGTTGCCAGAAAGGAATGAACTGCTCCTCTCTATGTAGGAGAGACAGCTGACAGAGGAGAGAAAGAAGTGGGTGTCTCTTCTTCATCTGAATGTAAATGTTCCAGGCCTAGACAGTGACAATATTACATATACTCATGCATATAGTAAAGCATCTTTGCTACACAAGGAAGCTCTAGTGAACACTTAGTGCTGCATTAGTGACAGCATTGGCAGGAAGGTGGAAGTCAGAGCAGAGGCAGGATTGTAAAAGTCCTTGAAAACAAGAAATTCCACAGGAGTGAAAAATGCTGTGCTGGAGCCTATGGGCTCCTATGGGCTTTTAAAGCTATGTCAATGTTAGGCCTTTTATGTCAAACAGAAATTAAGGGCACACCTTGTTCTCTTTCTCTTATACTGTAAAAATGTTCTGGTTTTTGTTGAGGTAGAGTTAATTTTCTTCAGAGTTGCCTGTATGGGGCTGTTGTGGATTTGGGATGAAAATGGTGTTGATAACACAGGGATGCTTTAGTCATTGCTGACCAGTGCTTTCCATAGTGTCAGGGGCTTTGCTGTTTCTCACACTGCCCTGCCAGCAAGTAGGGGGTGCTGGAGAAGTTGGGAGGGGACAACCCCGAGTGATGAAAGGTATATTCCCCACCAAGTGACATCAAACTCAGCAACGAACCTGAGCAGTGGAGGTTGGCTGGGGCTGCTGATGCTCAGGGACTGGCTGGGCATTGGTCAGGTGGTGGTGAGCAATTGTTTTCTTTTACATCACTTGTTTTTCCTCTCTTTCTTGTGTTTCGTGTGTCCCTTTTTTATTATTTTTTCTTTAATGATTAAACCATCTTTATCTCAAGCCACAGGTTTTCTCACCTTTACCCTTCTGATCCTTTCTTCTGTTCTACTGGGCTGGAGGGACAGAGTGGCTCTGTGGGGATTAGCTGCCTACTGGGTTAAACCATGACAAAAAAATCATCTCTCTGACTTGTGTACCTGTCTGTGGGCCCATCACAGACACTGTACAAGGCAGTAGCATGTTCAAGTGCTCTCACTTCTCCCCACTCACCTCAGACTCAATTTGACACAGTAAGTTAAATCCTTTGTATAAATTGATGTAGTTTTGTTTGTCAAATGGACATTTCCTCACTAGACAGGTGAATCAGTATTCCCCTCCAAACGTAGCAATGCAAGTAAGATTGCCTTTTCAGTCAGGAAATAGGGCTAAAGGTGTCCTGTGAAGTCCTAATAGTTTCTGATCTATTTTGGGCAGGTGAAAATGATGGGATTTCAAAAGGCTGTCACCTTAAAATGTCTGTCATAGGTACAGTACCGCTACAAGCAAAGCTGGTTGTTCTGGTTTGTTTCAGCAAAGGCTTATTCTCTTATGCATCCGGTATTTTAATTTCCTCTGCAAGGATTAATATTTCAGTGAAGTAAGGAGGAGCAAAAACATTTCAGAATGAAATACCTGCTGATGACATAAGAAGGTGGGGGAAAATCCCCTTCCTGACTAGACCTAAGCTGGGAGTTCCTGTGTGGGTGTTATCCCATGAGCGAGTACCCAATGAGGCAACAGAACTCTTCTTTTACCTGGGTGGCTTTTCTTCATATCCAGCTATTCCATAGCATTAGATATTGCTGCTCTTGAGACAGTCTTAAGGGCTGTCTTGGAGAAAACAAGCAATAGAAGGAAGTGTAAAGCAGTTTTCATCTTTTATTGTTTCCATCAATGGGCAGGGAAACTATAGTTAAAGAATTAGTTGTTATAGTTAATATTATGCTGCTATAGTTGTACAGTCAGTTAGAATTGTCTCCTTGAAAGAAATAATCCAAAGGGTTGAGAGGGAAGTGGCCAAGCAGTAGAGAGAGGAAGGATGCCTCACACTGCAAGCGGAGACGTTCCAGGCATGAAAATAGCAGGAAAGTCTGTGGTAATGGGGTATGAAACATCACAGAGCAAAACCCACTCCTGTGAGTGGGAGGAGAGTCGGTGTAACACCACAGCCTATGTGGCACAGCAGAAAGCTGGAAGGATGAGCTACAGCTCTTTGGTGTCCAAGGAGCAACTTCCTCTGCCCGTCTTTCCATTTGGTGTGTTCTGCGCATGGGAGTTGCTGTGCTATTTTGCAATGTTGTTGCTTAACGTTTGAGGTGCAAGATGTATTATTCCTACCCATGCTTTAAAGATTATAGATAAAGTTAGAGGGTGGTGATAAGGTATTAAAGTAAGAGTGTTAGTAATAAGGAAGAAGGGCCAGTGCTGAAACATTGAGGGAGGAAATTAGCACATTGTATCTCCGAATCTGAATTTGGGAGCTGCAGTCCAGAAAAACTTTGTGACATATTAAGGTTATTGGAGTGTAAAAGGCTTCCATTCCCTGTTTGCCTTTGTACTGAACTCTCCAGAAACCTGGCAAGGGCTCTGTTTGCTCTGTCTTACAAACAGTCCAAGTCACGCAAAGCTCTGGGCTCTACTTTCAAGGCTCTTGGGCCACGCTGCCTGCCAAGCATCACAGGTGGTACCAGGAGGAGAACTAAGTGAGGATCAGGCAAGGCAGCTGGGATGGGAGGTTTCTTGGGGTGCTGTGACCTTGCTGGGAGCCTTTTCTGCATGCAGTTTATTTGATCTGATGGTTCTGCAGCTGTTTTGAACACCATTCCAGCTGAGATCTGCGGGGTTAGAGAAGGGCTCAAAGGAGGAAGTTGTCTCTGACTTGGTGTGCTGAGCAAACCTAGTCTTGTCAGGTGCTGTCTTGAGGTGATGGCAATGGTTAGAAAATGTGCTGCTCTCATACCACTAGGAAACATAAAGAACCTGGAATCTTCTTTTCAGGAATCCCTCCACTTAATTGGGCAAGATGCATGTGCTTTCTTCTGGAAATGCACTTTGACCCAGCCCAAGGCAAAGATGATAAAAGCTGATTCTAGGGAACGTCCTAGAAAGAGATGGAAGTCAAACACTGTGTAACAAAAAAAGTTGAATCAGCTGAGGAATTAAGACTGAAATGACAAAAATACAAATTTGAGGTTAAGTCGTTCACTTCTTTGCCTGGTTTCTCATGTTGCACTGAGTGTAAGAGCAAACCAAGGGGGAGCAAAGGGTTATTGCTGGCTTAGTATTAGAGATTGACGTGTGTGTTGTGGTTTTTTGTAGAGCTCTGCTCCTCGTATGGAGCATTTACATACATTAGAAAACTTAGTCTCTTCAGACATGCCCAAAACTTCAGGAGTCATCCCACAGACTCCTAGAACTGGAGTGCAGTTGTGATGGTTGGGGTTTTTTTAAATACTTCCAATCTTGATTTTTAAAGACCTCTAATGACAAGTCTCTGCTGCAAAGTTCTAATGTGAGAAAGCAATTGAGTGTTCTTGTTCTTAAAAGGCTGCACCTTGTTTCCAGTGTGAAATTTCATAATGTGCTCATTAAAAAAACCCTGTAAAAAATCAACATTAGGACAGGAGAGCTCTTCTGAGCCAGCCCCTCTTAGCACTGGTAAGAGATGGTTGATCACACAGGGAGAAAGTACCAAGCCATGTGAGAATATGGTGTGGAAGGGTACTGGCTCTACATGGGGAGGTAAAGAGGTATTTTGGGGTGAAGTGGAACTGTTTCTCTCCAGCCATCAGTAGTAGCAGCAAGCTTTCAGATGAAGTCCACTGCACAAAGCCATTGCTGGGATGGATGCTCAGGTTTAAGCAATGACTGAACTGTTTCCCCAAAAGCCCTGATGGCAGTTCTGTATTTCAGTTGTTTGGCACTTTGAAGTCTGCACGTAGAACTGGCATGGACTATTTCAGCGTTTAACAGGTAGAGAGGTGTGCTGCTTTTCTGTGGGCAAGTGAAGCTCTGGTTTTCCTTATGAGCCTTTAGGACCACAGATTGCTGTGCACTACCTGTGCTACTGTCTCAGAAAGGTGGTAACTTCTGTGTTTGCTTCAACTTGGTTCCCAAACCTTCCTGTCTCCTTCACAGCAAAGAACCTGTCCAGATTATTTACTATGAAGGACAATGAGATTTTGAGCAAGTAATTGAGATTTAAAGCTCCAGTTACGCGAGCAAATAAACTAGAGCTGCTTCCTAAGCTTGTATTTTAATTGGAAGAAGTGATTTCAGTATATCCTTTCCAAAGTCCTTGCCCTGTCTCTTGGGCTTGATAGCCAGTGACCTAGTTTTCATGGAATGATCTCGTAGCAGTGCAGTTCCTCACCCAGCTGCACTTGGATGGGTATGCTGATGATGCCTGGAGTTTGATTGCTCTGCTATTCAAAGCTTCCTTGGGTAGAAATACAGGTTTATGTTTACTTGGCAGCTTTTCACCTTGCTACTTATTCTGGTTAAATTGTATGGAGTCTTGTCTGTTTGCTGGTGTGCTGTCAGTTGTGCATGTTGCTGAACACAGTGCCTTTGGGGGTGGTAGTGAGTACAAGTGACACTTTAATAAGGGTCCCTGGAGACACAGCTTTAGTACAAAGCTGCCCCCATTTCCCAAGAATTGTCAGTTTAGGGCTTATTAGTCACACATCCCTCCTTTGAAACAGCTATTTTTAATGCTCCTGTTGTGTGAAGCCCTGTTAGGTTTTGCCATTTTTGCTGATGGTGTCTGCTTTTTAGTTGCTCAGGTGGCAGAAGTGGGGCTAGAAAACTCAGTCAGCGTCAGCTAGCTTATCTCCCTGTCACCAGTGGATTTAAGCAGATCAAGGCATTCATAGGGATCATGTGTAGGTGCAAACCACAGCTAGCTGTAAAGACCAGAGCAGATCATACACACCTAGATTGTCTTTTCTTCCAGGCATCAACCATCCATGCCCTTGCCCCCAGCCAATCTCTGCCACCCTGTTGACAGATGGGTTCTCCGATGCCATGGCCAGGGACAGGTCTTTGCCAAGTGAACAACCTGGCCCTGCTGGCACACTGCAGTGTCAGGCCCTTTTCTCCACTGGCCTTGATGCCCCTTTGCAGCACTGTCTCAGGGCTGTGTGACTGTCACACCAGGATGTTAATGTACCCCTCTGTGCAAGATGAGGCGGCACATGAGAAGGAGCTGGTAGCTGTTAGCTTCTCCCAGAGGCCTCAGGGAAAGAAGTGAGTTGGGTAGCACACCCCAGCACAGAGGGCTGTGGGGCAGAAAAGCAGGGCTGCAGATGAAGCACAGTGCAGGGAGCTGGGACTCAGCTGCTGGCAGGATTTGGTGCCGCTCCTCTGCTGGAGCCTCATGTCTGTCTACCTTTGAGCTATTGCTCTCTCCTATTTCATGGTTTATGTGAGTCTGGGCAGTGGCTAGTCAACTCTGAACACCTTGGAGGAGGAGGTGGGAGCGAACTGGTGTGTCTGCTTGCTAAAAGCTTGACAGAGGGCAGGCTGGGCTGGGCTAGGATCTGGCATTATCTCTGGCCTGCTTCTGGGCTATATGGAGCTACTTTATCTGTCATGTTTGCCATGACAGATGGGGTTTCTTCAGGATTAATTAAGGATCATAACTGTGACCTAGTTACCAGACTTGCACTATTGTTCCTGGAGGTCTCTGAGCCACCAGGCTGTTAGAGAGAGCTTCTTACCCATGTCTACTCTGGTTACTCGCTCCTTATATCCCTCTGGGACTGACTCTGAGCCCCAGGCAGGATCACGTTACAGTAATTTCTCTAATAGATTCTTGCTTTACCCCTGGGTTGGTAGCTCGCTGCTTCCTGCTTGCAGCCCACCAGTAGCTGTAGGGATTAGATATGATGGCATACATCCTTAACAGTGTTCTTTCCTGCTTGGGAGAGGGGGCTGGAGGTCAGGAGAGATCAACTGCAAGAATAGAGAGGATGGTGCTGGAGACATGGAGATATCCTGAGATACTCCAGTTCTGTGCCTCCATGCCTTAAACCATACTGATGCTGAGGAGCTATCCCAGGATACTTCTCTTGGCTAATCAAATCCTTCTTATTTCCAATTTCTGCTTTATTGTAGCAAGCCTTTAGGAATTATCCCCATAAAGGAGCAGAAATGACTAGAGTTTGAGAAGTAAATTGAGTTCAAGCTCTTCTAACCCTGCTCCTTTCTTGACACATTTTCAGGTAGAGCACTGTTCCAGCTGGGAACGACTCAGTGTTTATTCCTGTGGTCTGCAGACCTGCTACAATCAGATCCTTCCTTTTGCTGGGGAGGGGCTGCACAGCAGGGATCATGATGGGGACTTGTCCCCTTCCCATCTTCCTGCTCTCTCCTTCCTTCCCTTTACTGTTTGTTTGATGAGAGCTCGCCTTGCCTGGTGGATTGAATCTCACACAGCTGGGCCATTGCACCAGCTTGCGGCGTTGTGCACGTGGCATGTTTACTGCTCACATGAGGGTTTGTGTTCCCTAAGTTCCCCTTGGTCCTCCATGGAGGTGGTCTTTAACTAGCCTGGGTCTGATCATGTCCTCAGCGGGATCCCAGCAGCTCCCACTGATTACAGACAGGAAGAGCATAAAGGAGGCTGTTGAGTGTGACTCCTGAGAAAGAGCTCTTCACTGTCCTCAGAAGTGCGCGCAGTGGGGGAACTGCTTGGCTTTTCTCTGCCTCAGAAAACATCTCTCGTGTTCCAGTGACCTGCTTATTATGTAGGTCATCGTCAGCTGGAAAGGAAAAACAATTTCAAAAGTAGGAGAAATCTAGCAGGGTTCCTCCACCAAGCAGCTCCTTCTGGAAAAGCAGTGGAAGCTGCCCTGGGGGAGGTGGCAGGCAGTGTGGCCTTTCCTCTTTCATCCACCCTGGCCAGAGCTGCTGGAGAGAGGAAACTCTGCAGCTGGAGAGATGTGTGATATCCTGAAAGCAAGCAGATCAGTGTGCCCCTTAATGGGGGAACAGTGCATTAAGGCAGACAATGGGAACTTGAGTGTTCAGGGGTTGTTTGTTCTTTAATGACTTTCTTGGGCTTGGTTTTTGTAAGTAAGAGGTTGTTTCTGCTGGTTTCACCTTGTTTGTGTGTCTGCACAGTGGAGACCTGTGCCATGTGTGCTGGAGGAGCAGTCCCTGTTGGGAGACAAGACTGTCCATCCAGGGGTAGAAAGGAGACACAGAAAACCAAATGCCTCTGGATGCCAAAAGTAAAACTGAGACTTGAACCGAAAGTCATCTCACTGGTGTGCCAGTGCCATTACCTTTGGGCTGTTCCACTTTGCTCATTGCAGAGCTGATACCTTGTGATACCTGCTGACAAAAGAGAATGCCTTTAGCATAAACTCCTGGCTGGAACCTAAGCAAGGGACAGATTGCCTTGTGAAGAAGAGGCTGGGTGAAGTCCAACTTCACTCATAATTGTCTCTCATGCAATAACTTTTATTATCCTTCACTATACTCACTTCTCTCCCAAATCCCCTAAATATCATCTGTGACACAGGCAACCTTTGTCCTGGCTACTTCCCACTTAGGGCTGTGTGTGTGTGTTTGCTGGCCAGGCAGGAAAAGAGCTGCAGCTTCTCCTTTGCACGTGGTTCGCCTCTCTACCTGCTCACTGAGGGGTTTCTCTTTCCTTTTAAAACATGCAGAAATGCTGTTCTTGAGGTGTGGCAACACGATCTTGTAATTGTTACCTTATAAAATGAGGTTACAATATGCTGTGGTTTTAGTGATGAAAAGGTGTATGGGGAAGTGTGTTGTGCAGTGAGCAGAGGGCTCTCCCCTCCTATGCCTTGCTGTTTGCCAGGTCCTGTTCCCTAGGTCCCCATCACAGCTACTTTGCTGCTCACTGGAGCAGGGCTGGTGAACATCCTCTTGCTGGGCATTTGTGCTCTTGTGGCATTCACCCATGCTAAGGCTGAGTGTCTGAAGCTGCTCCAGTTCCAGGAGGCTTCTGGCACAGACTCTTGTGCTTGAAGGTGCAACTGGCCTTTTCCCAGAGTACAGGTTCTTGCAGAGCTGCTCACTTTGTGCTCATCTCCCGCAGCCTTTGCTAGTCACTCTATACCAGCATCTGCTGTGCTGTCTAGATAAAGCACAACTGTGACTGGACTGTCTGCCCTCTTCAGCGTCTTGATCTTGGTGGTTTCTGTTTCATATATGAAGATCTGTCTGTGGATTCCAGTTCTCCTGCTGTCTAACCCCAGGGAAGGCAGTCCTTGTCTCATCACACCACAGCAGTCTAGAGAGAAGTCAATGCAGGAAGCAATACAGCAATGACACTTTGAACAGAATGGCACTTTTTCACTTATAATAAAAAGATACCTCCCATGCTTTGTGCACCCACATGGAGCAGTATATTAGGAAAGCAGGCATGTATCTTAGCTGGAGGCAGTGCCATACGATCTGCCAGTATACCACAGACAGCTTCGAAGTCTTATTCAAGGTATAGGATTAGGGTAAGTTCCTAGGATATGATTTTCTGTTTTAGACAGGGGACAGTGCCCTGAGGCTGGGATTGTCACGTTGGCTTGGTGGATCCTTGCACAATGAGGCTGCTGCGTGCTGCAGACAGCAGAGTGCTGGAGCTGTCATGTCCTTGTGGTGAGAAGGTCTAGGATAGCCTGTCCTCTTTGCTTGGAGGAAGGTTTTGATTAGAAGCTGTCTCATAAATGTGTGGTTATTGAATGAGTTGCTCCTTCAGTGTGTATGAGCCATCTTCATGTACGTGCCAAGTGCATGTGTTCTGGGCATGCACGCAGTTGGTCATCCAAGTTTTTCCTCATCAAGCTCAAGCTTTTTCTAATTTCTCCCTGCATGGAGCAATTCTCCAGCAATTTTAAACACAGCAGCAGGGCTGAGTCAGGCACATCTTGTCAAGGCTGCCCTATTTTTTATCTCTTTGGTTTTATTATAAATTGAATCCACTGTGTCACAGGGCACAGCGCTGTTCCCAGCACGATTGGTGGCAAGAAATAGTTACCCAGGAATGGTATGTATTGTGTGGTTGCTGGGGAGAACTTCCTGTTCCCAGTATCTCCAGCCTGTCTGGGGCTTGCTGCCTTGAAATTGTGGAACTTAATTAAAGGATGATTAGGCTGTGGAAATAACATTTTAGCCACTGATTAATTGAGTTTACTTATGTTTGTCTCATTGTCTTCAGAAGTTGGTGAGGCCATAAATTTAGCAAGATGGAGTGTCTGAATCAGGTTTTTAAATGGGAAACAAGGCAACCTGGTGTTGTAACAAATGGTGATGCTTCCCTGAGGGAGTAAAGGGCATTATGGTCCACACATAAACCAGTCCTGAGGTACCTGAGGGCAGATTGAGACCTATGCAGGGATTCCTGCACCTCTTTGGAAAGTATCTGGTGTTGCTCTGAGTAAGAGAGGAGGTTAGGTGGCCCTTGGACTTAACTTCTCAAGATGGAGGTGTCGAAACACTCAGCCTAGCCTGGGGCTCTGCCCAGCTTTCTGTTGTGAGAGCACATCTTCCATTTATTCAACTTGGCTTAGCTCATCTCATGATGAGTCTTGATATTGTTTAATGCAGATTTGCACCCAAACAGAGGACAACACTGTAGCCTCAGTTGTTGCCAAACTGTTGTGGGTAGTGGAAGAGCTGTACTGGAACGTAAGCAGCAGCCTGGGTGTAGAATAATAATTAGGGCTGCTACCCATAGCTGTCCCCCCAGTTACTGGTCTTGAAAGCTTCAATTGTCCTATGAATGAAGCAACTTTCATTTGAATCATTTCGAAGTAGAGGGTGTTTGAAGGAGTAAAACACCGTGGCTGTTTGTGCTGCAGTGATCTCACTGCAACTTGGGGTTGCTCTTTCTTGCGTGTGCCTCCAAGCCAGTGCTCAGGCCCTGGCTTCCACCCGTGGGATGGTACAGCAGCTCCACCCCAGACGTGGGCTGCCAGGGCAGGAGTGAGGAGCACAGTTATGGCCACTGCAGCTTGGAGTGGGACCATGCAGGGAACTGAGCTTACAGCTCTCTTGTGCTGGGTGAGGTCATGTTGGGGGTACAAGAAAATAGACCAGTGTCCCAGTATGAATCAGCCATCCATTTATATAGAGCCACTGCTTCTTCAGTGGTACCAGGCAGTCCTGCAGGGTGGTGGGTGCAGGGATAAAGGACTGACTTTCCTCTTTGACAGGAGGGTTTATGCTGGGCGGTTGTGGCTGGCTGCTGTTTGTGAGAAAAGAACAAGACTCCACATTTGGACTGAAGAGCGTCCCTGCTGTGGGCATTCAGGGCTGAAGATCATGACTGTTCAAGTTTCTTGGTTTGGAGGTTCAGGCTGTATCTCTGGGACTTGAGAAGACAGGGCTACAAACAACAATTTCCTGATTTGGTGGTGTCTTTTCATATTTGGCATTGCAATTCTCTTGCGTTGTAAAGGATTTTTGCTAGGCTATTATATGATTCACTGCTGGCTTTCTGTTCCATCTCTTTTAAGCTGAATTTCATGATGACATACAGTTGTGCTTTGGTTGTGCTACTACCTGCCAAAGGCTTCAAATGTGGTGGCGATGCTTCAGTTCAAGGAAAAGCTCAAAACAGTAAAGCTTTTAAATGTCCCTGGAAATCTCTGAAAGCACACAGCCAGTGGACAGAGCCCTTACAATACACTGACCAAGAAGGAGGCTGTAGCAGACTCAAACCATAGCAGCCATGAGGAAAAAAATAACCCCAAACATGAAGAAACTAATTTTCAAAATACTAAATCCACGCTGGAGCAGGTTTCCTTAGGTCTTTGTTGAGGGAATTCCCTGCATGACACAGGAAACAAAATTGCTCACAAATTAGAAACCAAAGGAGTGAAAAACCATTTCTGGATTGCCCACAGCTATTTGCCAGTAGTGTCAGGTGGACAAAGGTTAAACATTAATTTCTATCTAGTATCTTCTTGTCCTTTTTTTTCGCTTGCTCAGTGCTAGCTCAGTACACTATCTAGAGGATGATATAGCACACACAGCACGGGGGGAGAAGGTGCTTTTGGGGGAGGATGTAGTGTGAACATCCACCTTTGTGAAGGGATATCCTGCCAGGCCAGGGCTGCTGTTGCCAGTTAGACCAAATGCCACTGAGCGTGTGCTGCTGCAGGACTCCACCTCAGGGAAGGTGACAAGCATAGGCACGGGGATTTGGCCTCAGCAGCCACGGATGCTTCCTGTCTGGAGTTACCCTGCTGCAGTCCATGCCATTATGTACAATGGTATCTTCAGACAGATGAGAAGATGAGGGCTCAGGCAGTGTTATAACCCCTGCCTAGGCTTCTCCAAGCCCATCAGTATGAGTCACTGTTTATTTACCAAACGCACACAAAATGCGTGGTATCAATACTGAGTAACGCTGTTACACGCAGATGTTTGGACATCAGGCTGTTTGCAGAGCAGAGTAGTTGCACAATCTGTATAAGTAGTCACCCACTCTTAAGAAAACCAGATATCTAATACTGTCCACTTAACATAATGCTTTAGCCCAATGACCTCACTTGCTTTTACTAGGTAGAGGATTTGATTTTCCTACTGCAAAGGGAGTTTAGCATCCATGGTCTTAGTATAATCTTTCCACTTCCTCTACTGCATAAAAGCATTAGGCCAAAAGCTGTAAGTGCATCACATCTGCACAGCTGTATTTCACTTGGGAAGGGATAATATAAAAGATATGTTTAACTTAAACCAATTTAGTGAGTTTACTAACGGGTTTTTTTAATGCTAAAGCCATTTCCCTATGGTCTAAGCCCAGAGCAACCACTGTGAGTGCTCGTATCATCAGCAGAGCAGCAACCATGGCTCAGACCAGGGGAAGTGTTTGGTCCTGTATCACACTGAACAAAGACGTTCACCTTATGCAAGAGCTTATGGTGTAGTTGCACTGGGAACCTTTAGCTTATAATTATGTCATCTGGAGATGAATTAAGGATACATCCTCATAGCAGCAAAGAATTGTTCCTGTAGCTGTGCAAGAAACATGTATAAAGCAGTTACAGTAAAGTCATGCATTTGCTGTTTGATTGAAGTTAGAAGAACAAGGTATCCTGCTCCAGAGGTGTTGCAGAAAATTTGCTCTAGCATAGTCCTGAGCTAAGATAACAGACAACAGGGAGGTAGAAGTGGTTGTTGGGCTAGAACAAGAGAGCTGGGAGTCTTTGTTTATAATCAGTGTAAATAAGCCATGAGGGAAGAGTCTCAGACTGGGTCATTTTCTGCCATGACACCAATGATTGCAACATCAGTGTGACTAACGCCATGCATGGGATTTATCTGAGACGCCTGTTTTGTCCAAGGTTAGACTGTTGACACAATGTGTTGTAATACATGTAATTACAAATAAGAAGCAGAGTAGCCCTGTGTGGAGGTGTCTGCTCTCTTTGGAGATGGTGGCCTGTCTTCTGCTCAGGCTCATTAAGAGACAGAAGGAAGAACTAAACACATGAGACACTTCAAGGAACAAGCCTGTAAAATCCCACACCATCAGGTGACGAGGCTTTGTTTTGTGCAAATGAAATTGAAACTCAAATACCTAAGTCTTGGCTGAGTGTATGTGACAGAAGTCAGACCAAACGTCCATCCAGCTAGCAGCAGAGACTAAGGGAAAATCCTGGTGCGCACTATGTTCCTGGCAATCCCCTGAGCCAGAGGATACAGCCCAGGACGTAAAAGTGCTGGTGAACCCGTTGTGCCTTTAGGAGCTTGCTTGGTTGAGATCCAGAACTTGGCAATGAGTTAGACAGTTCTGTATCATTTGGCCATGAACTTCCTTCAGAGAAATCAGTATTGTGTGTTCAGTGTCAGCTGCACTTTCCTGCCCTCTAAACATTAGGATAGCATATCAGAGTGTCATAAAACTTGCTGGTCTTTACAGCTCACAGTTTGAAAAGCATAAGGTTTCATTTTGGCTAAGTATTCTGTAACGTCAACAAGCTGCATTTCTGACATCTTTTGTCATGGTATAAGTATTTATGGTAACTATTTTATGCTGGAAAGTTTTTTCTCTGAAGGTCAGAGCAGTTGCAGATAAAACAGCCCATCCCTCCCTGTGCTGATTAGAGAAACTACCTCTGGAGGAATCTGACAGAAGTAAATGCTGCCAACCCTGATTGTCCAAAAAGTTGACTTAGCAAGTGAGGTCCTTCCCTTCTGCCTTATAGTTATAAGCCCTTGTGGTGCACCTAGGTTTGTGATAAGGACTGTCCTGCATGGCTAGGGAAACAAAACACTGGGTGCTCTTAGCATGAATTTCTCCTACCCCCTGAAATCACAGTCTATCTTCAGGTGAATACAAAATACTAAATAAGGTGTAATAAGAATAACAGGAGTTGGAACTAACTGTCCTGGTAGCTTAGCTCTCATTAGGACAGTACAGCCACTGCAAAGTCTGTACTTTCCAGAGGTACTGCCCTCTGTGAATGAAGCACTCAGCTTGGATCAGTGCTTGGCCATTCTCCAGCATCTGGTTCAGTGTGGCACTTCTCTGGGCAGGCAGCGCCTTTCTCATGCTGGTTCTCCAGGGAAGTTGCTCACACCGGAGTAGTTTCAGTGGATCACTTCCTCATTCTGCTCTTCTGCTTCTACTTGCACAGGCTAGAAGTTACCACAAGCTTGAAAACTCAGCAGTAGCCGTGTGGCTCTTGAACTGGTATAACTATGAATGCAGCTACGGTGGAGGCTGTGGAGCTTGCTCATATTAGCTGAGGGTCTGCTCCTTCTGTGCAGTGGTGGATATTCAAGAAACCAAGCAACCCTTGAGGAGCAATAGAGTGTGATATTCCCCCTTTCTCCTCATGGCTGCCTGAAACATCCCAAAGCAAAGCAGGTACTTTCCATTCAGCTGGGGTATTAGGCTGTGTAGATTAAATACCTATGTATTCAGCAGGATGAGTAGGAGGGTTTGTGCATGTGTCTCTTTAGACTGGTCAGGACTTCGTCATATTCTGCCTCCCCTTCCCAGATGCTTCCTTCTGTGCTTCAATAAAGTGGGATATGGCATCACTTTTGGTTTTGTCTTTGGAAGAGTAAACAAATGAGAAGAGCAAAAGCCAGCTATGTAGAACACATTCCTCTGCTGCGACTGGGAAAAAGTCTCTACTTCAGATACAGGCATCCACTGTTTGCATTGCTCATCTTCCTAGCAGGGGTTATGGGCTCCGTCTGCCTCCCTTGATTCAAGCCTGACCTTTCTGATCTTTCTATTTTTGAGATACTGGATATCCTGTCCCTTCCTCCCACAGATCCTGGGTTCCAGCTGCTTCTCATATCTCCAGGAGTTGGCAAAAAAGATCTCCTGTAATGGGTAAAGGTAAAGTGATAGACAAGAATGCTTTTGTTCTTGACGGGACTTGGTTTATCTACCATGTGCATTGCAGACCGGGCATTGTGCTGAAAGGCACAGGCAGAGGAATGTGTCTGTTTTCCAAGAGGGAGTAAACCTGACCAAGAAGTGCAGGGCTGGGTGATTTGTGGTGGCAAATAGATTCTTCTGAGAATGCCTGAGGTACTGCAGTGGCTTCTCCTACACCTCAGGATGACTCAAAGCAGCACATCTCAAACTTGCTGCAGCACCTCTCTTTTTTTGACTTGTCCATCTTCCTGGACCAGCTCCTTTCTTTCCCTTTCTGCTTTTGCAAGAGAGAATGGAAGGAGTCACTTTCTAGAGATAGAGAGGGGAGAGGTGGCTGTGATCACTGGGCCCTGGCTTTCCACCCCAAAGCTTGTTGTTCCTCGGCTTGTGTTGATGCCTGGTGAGTTTCACCCTTGAAGCAAGCCTAAATTGCTGAGGATTTTCCAGAGATAAGTGTAAGCCAAAAGCTGAATATAGACATTTTTCAAGCGTCAGAATGCGTTAGGAACTGACTTGTGAGCTAAATCTGTGTTTTGGGTGGGGAATTCACATCCATTTGCAAAAGTCTGAAGCTGAAGTCTGAAGCTCTGCGTCTTCCATTTCCCAGCACTTAATGCAGCATTAAAGCTCTGTTACAGCATTTTGAAGGACCCATGTTTAGATATAAACCATTCTATAGAGGAAATACTGTACCATAAGGTTTGTGTTGCTCCCTTGTTGTGCTGGTGGTGAATTTCCCTCTGTTGACAAGCTCTTCATTAATTGGCATCATAGCAGCAAGCCTGCTCTTAGCACTGTTTCCAAACTTAGCCAAGGCTTAGAACAGTTTGTTAGAGAACAGTAACCTGGGACTATAACAAGGTGAGCTCAGGGGTTGTTCTGGGCTATCAGCTATCTGCTGGGACTTTGTCACCTTCGAAATAGCCTCCCGTTACAGAACTCACAAACCGCTGCAGCCAGCCTGCCTGTAAGAGGGCTGTAAGAGAAGCAGGAGCTCAGATACTGGGTACCATAGATGGATTCTTTGCATTGATCCTGCTGATGTGAAGAGAATTTATGCCACACAAAGGCTTGCTGCAATGTGTTTCAACAAGGGAAACCCCTTCCCCTTGCTTGGCAGAAGTATTCATACCCCTTTTGAAAGGTTAGCTTTTCCAGGGAGGCTTTTCCAGTTCAAGAACAGATCTTGGGGCATATGAGTCTTTGATCCCAAATCTTTAAATGCTGGCCTGAAGGACTTTTATCAGTATGTGGTAGTGCCTGGAGCATTGGGTCAGTGCAGCTTATGTCTAACGCATAAAACTGGCTCAGGCAAAACTTGCCAGTTGTTTAAATCCAGAGAGGGTATTTCAGGGCAAATTTCTTCTTGTACCCCCTTCCCTTTCTCATCAAATGTAAGGAACAGAAGTGAAAATATCTTCCTCCCATGTAACTCCGCCAGGGATAGAGAAGCCAAAGGATGAAAGGTGCCAGGCAGGGAGTACACCAGAAGGCTGGAGCACATCCCAGTACCACATGGCTGTAGCACAAGGGTGTCTAGTCACTGTGACAAAGGTTATGACAACATGTATCAGGCACAGCTTGACTGTCTTGGTGTGCTGGGCTGAGCTGTATGCTGGGCTTCTCCAAAAGCGGATCTGTGCTGAAAACAGTGTTGATAACACAGGGATGTTTTCACTGTTGCTGAAAAGTGCTTACACAGAATCAAGGCCTTTTCTGCTCCTCACCACCAGTGAATAGACTGAGGGTGCACAAGAAGTCAGGAGGGGACACAGCTGCAACAGCTGACCCCAACTGACCCAAGGGATAGCACATACCATATGATGTTATGCTCAGTATATGAAGCTGAGGAGGAAGAAGAAAGGGAGGGGATGTTTGGAGTGGTGATGTTTGTCTTTCCAAGTAACCATTACCTGTGGTGGAGCCCAGCTTTCCTGGAGATGGCCGAGCACAGTCTGTGTTCATGGGAACAGACTGTCCATGGAAAGTGGGGAATTAATTCCTTATTTTGCATTGCTTGTCCCAGAGGCTTTTGTTTTACCTGTAGAACTATCTTTATCTCAACCCACGAATTTTCTCACTTTTATCCTTCTGATTTTCTCCACCATCCCACCAGTGGGGAGTGAGTGAGCGAGCAGCTGTGTGGGGCTGAGCTGCTGCTGAGGCTAAAGCATGACACCCTTCAAGAAAAAGCTCTTGACCCTGTAGGGAGGGGTTGATTCAAAATGTTTACAGAGCAGAACTGATTTTGTTGCTTTCATTCCTGCATTTGAAACAGCAAAGAAAAGCAGAGGAACCAAAGCAAGGAAAGGGAGTTGCACACCTGTTTCTTCCATTTTCTTTGCACAATTCTCATAGTGTTTTACTTCTAATTCATCCTACAGAGCAGCCCCTGGGAGACTGGAAATCTGGGAGAGGGGCACTGCCTGGGTGCGTGCCTGTTCCCTCACAGAAGCAGTGCTCCTCAACTCACTGAGCCTTTCTCTATTTAGAGAAGAAATGGGCAGCAAATGGTAAGAGACTTCTGTTTTCTTGCATTCATTCAGCTTGGGAAACAGACTTCCCCACACTGCTGGACAGCCAAGAGGGAAATCAAGAGGATGAGAAGGGACCTCGCCAGGGTACCGCACAGAGAAGGGTGAAGCAATGTCTGGCTGAGGAAGGACCCCTCCATGCCAGCACTAAGGCCACTGCCTGCACCCCCAGCCTTGCTGGTTCCCACTCTGCCAAAGCCTGTGAAGCCAGAGCTCAAGAGCCACCAGCACAGCAAAGACCACAAGGGCATTTCTGGAGGTGCCAGAGGTGCTCAGCTGGAAAGCTTCCCAAATCAGCACTGGGATGTCCCATGCTGCAGCTGTCCATCCTCCTCCCTTAGGACCCACTGCTGACTGCAAGCGTTCACAGCATGGTCCTCTCCCTGCCTACAGCCCCTCAACACAGCTTCATGGACTGCTGGGCTCTGGAGTCCCACCACCTTGCTCTGCAGGGAAAAGCGACAAGGGCTCTTCAGCCATGTCTCCCCTTGCCGCTCCCTTCTGCCAGGTCATGGATGCCACACTGCAATGTCACTGCCTTGCAGCAAGGGCACCACAGTGATGTCTGAGAATGTCCCATGGGAACCTGCAGTTGGCACCGCCTGGTACCAGTCAACCTTCGGCTGGTGTGTGACAGGACAAGTCCTGGCTTGCCAGAGCAATGGTTGTAGGAGAAAAGTCAAGTCCAAATGAGACCCGATAGTTTCACCAGCATTTCCAGTTGTCCTGTCCTGTTTGGGCAGTGAGAAACACTGTTCCATAGTTCTGCCCATTTAACATTCCCACTTGTCACTTAGTGCTCTTAAGTAAGATAGACATCCCAGCACATGTCATGGTAGAACCAAGAGGTCAGCAAAGCCTGAGCTCCTGTTGGCACTACATAGAAGAGCAGCCAGACACTGCCTTCTCTCTCTGACGATGAGATGGTGGAAGATAAATTGATCCATGAAACCAATTGGTGGGCAGTGGGCTGCACTGATTCTCCAGTTCTGTCTGCCTCCAACTGGCTTGGAAATACAAAGTACTGCTCTCCCCTCAGGCAGTCAAATTCACAGCAGAAAGGCCTAACTTTAGTAACTCTACAAGCTGGTCAGAGAGGAGAGGAAAGCTGCCAGGGGAAATGGTTAAGTGGACGCACAGAATTAGTGCTGGTTGAAACCAGGGCTGCTCTGACTTTCTGCAGATGTATCTTTCCATTCCGCATGCAAAGGCAGCAAATGCAACAGATACTAGTTCTGTTCTGTGGTCTGCCCTGGTCATGTTGATCTGCTATTCCTCTCTGCAGGAATTGTGTGGAAAGGAGAGCAGATGGACACGCTGCATCTTCAGGAGGTGCAAGGCCACTGGGAATGCAACGCTGGGAATGCAAAGCTGAAGGACCAGACAATTGTGTGCCTGCCTGTGCTGACCAAACTTGGTGCTTTTGTGTGTTTTGGTGCAATGTGAGTTTCTCTAGAAAGGTCAGTGTCCTGCTGCCCACTCTGCTGAGTGTGGATCCCTTTGGTTCCTCCCATGTAACACTGTGTGGAAAATCAAGACCCTTTAGTGGGGCAGACTGATACCCTTCCCTAATCCACAGAGTGAGGACCCAGACTATGTCCCAAAGGTCTCAGCTTCACTCCAGTGAACCCAGTTAGTGCTTTCTAGTTCCAGCCTGCGTGCACTTTGGGTTCTGGGTTGACGCAACCTGAGTTGTCTGCAGTCTCACCCCTGCAGGCAACAGCAGAGAAAGTTCAGTCCCTGAAAGCAGCCACCTGTCCTCACTCAGCAGGATCAGCAGAGCTGGAGCCAATGGTACTGAGGTGTTTTAAAGGTGGGTTTGATCTACATACATGTAACAGATTTGAAGAACTTAACAGTGGCTTAAGACACTAGAACCAACATAAGGGGACAACTTTGTAGATGCCCAGAAATCTGCTGATGTGATTCTGTCTGGATTTAGCTTGCCAGGATTTCTCACTAGTGGACTGTTTTCCTCTTTTAGGTTGGTTCTGGAAACTGTAGGCATGTATGAGCTCCCTTCCCTCCACTTCTCTTGGATGGCTGAAGAACTGTATAGTTTCACACAAGGAGTAGCTGTGTATTCCTCTGGTGTTCCAGGATATGTACCAGTGCCGGTATGTCTGTCCCTTTGTCACCCTTTCCCTCACCACTTCAGCTATATAGATGAGCAGTGAAAGCAGGACAAACACCTACAAAGACAAGGCAGCAAATAAAATATGGGATTGCAATTACCAAGGCTCTTTCTGGCTCAGTGCCTAGCAAATGCTTCAGATCTGCCAGACAGATTTTCTCTCTGTGGCTCCAGCGCTGGGGCTCTTCCAACCCTTTGCTTTCCCTCAGCCCCATCAGCTTTTTCCAATTGTTGCTATTATCAGCTGATGTCACCTTCCTCCCTTTTTCAAGGCTGTGATAATGAACATCTAGGACAGCCAGGTGACCTTTGGCTGAGCTTCCTTTTTAAACTCATGTGGCTTTAGCTCCATTGCCTAGTTGTTACCCAGCAGTTAAGTAAGTTCTGATAGCAGCAGAATCTGCTCCCCTTCCCTTTCCCCTCTTACACAGGATCAAAGCTCTCTCTCTGAATTTGCTTGAGCAAATTTCCATTTAGGTCAGTGAGAGATTTACTTGATGAAATGATTTTTTTCCCCTTTTTCTTAACTCTGTAAGAAAGGATAACAAGCAAAAAGGCAGGTGGGAGAAAAAAAACTTGTGTACTATAAATAAATGAGTTCGGCACAGATGGTAAGAAAAAGTCATTAGTATGAGACAAAATCACTGTGGCAGCAAACTACATCTTCTGCTGACGTAAAGCAGCATCTCCCCATGAAAGTCATGGGACCGTCTAGCTGCCATCAGCTGAGCTCCTTGGTGGACCTGGTGCCCTCTGCAGTGCCTAAACCTCAGCTACCTCCTTCCACAGCAGCAATGGGGGAAGAGACTTGCTCTGGACTATGTTGATCTTCACCTGCAACTTCTGGCTTCTTGCAGCTGTCTGTGTAGGCTTTCTAATCCCTGCTGTGTTCTCTGGATGCAAAGTGGCAATAACAGGGTGGCTGTCCCATTCCAGCCATTTGGGGTGACTTATGCCAAGGTATTGCAGGGCTGGTTGCTCAAGGCCTCTACCTCCCTCTCTAGGGTGTACTGGGATGGGACACAAAATGCTGTAGAAGACCCATGCTGGGATTATGGTGGTCATGGAGACAGGGTGACCTTCTTCAGAGAGTGCTGCTAGTGATGGGAGACCTGGGTGCAGTTGCTGGCTCCATCTTAGTTTGTGTGCATTGCCTTGAGCAAGTCCACATCTCTTGATGCTTCCTCTGTAGATGACAAATACTTCATCCTACCACTGGTCTTGCTGAGCACCTCAGCTTTTTCACCACCACAGTCTTACTGTGGCTTTCTGAAGCCTGGTACCTTGTCCCCCAGGTGGTATATTCTTAAAACTGCATAATTATGTATAGGAACCCGTGTGCTCAGCAGTTTAAAGATTAACAACACGTGAGAACTGGCGTTTGCAATACAGAAGTGGTAAGCACTCAGTTTCCTTCTAGATCACTCTAGCAAGAAGTTCAGGGCTTTCTGAATTGGGCTTGAAGTCAAAGGTTAGCTGTAATTTCACACAAGAACAACCCACCTGAATTGTGGGTGGGTCTAATGCTGTGCATTAGCTTTGGTGCTGCTCAGCATGACTGAGTGCTGCCTTGCAGTGCAGGAACTGCAGGGCTGGCAATGCAAGGCTCTGTCGTTGTAACAGAGGAGCTTTTTGGCCTCTTCCTGATTCATGGTCAAACAAATGATTCCAGGGAAGGAGTTGCTGAGAATGACTATATAATGTCCAGGAGTTACAGAATCATGGAATACCAGGTGGGAAGGGATCAGAAAGTTCATCTGAGTCAACCTGTCTTAGCAAAGCATGAACTAGGCTAGATGTCCCAGCAGCCTGTCCAGCCAAATCTTAAAAGTGTCCATTTCTGGAGAGTTCACCACTTCCTTGGGGAAATTATTCCAATGCCTGATTGTTCTCATTGTGAAAAAAATTTCCTCTTGTCCAACTGGAATCTCCCTGGGAGTAACTTGTGCTCATTACACCATGTCTTTTCCATGTGACTCCTTGTAAAAGAGGAGGCTGTATTTTCTTTGTGGCCGCTCTTTAAATACTGGAACATGCTGATAAGGTCTCCCCTGATCCTTCTTTTCTCAAGGCTGAACAAACTCAGCTCTCTCAGCCTCTCCTCAGCAGGCTTCCCAATCCTCGGATCATCTTTGTGGCCCTTCTCTGGACCCTCTCCAGCCTGACCACATCTTTCTTGTACATCGGGGACCAAAACTGAACACAGTATTCCAGGTGTGACCTGACAAGCACTGTGTGGGATGACGACTTCATCTCTGTTGGTGGTGCCCTTGTTTAATGTAACTCAGCATCTGTTGGTTTTCTTTGCCACAGCAGCACACCACTCACTCACATTGAGCTGGCTAGTTTGGCATGATTCATCTTTAATGAAATCGTGCTGTGTTTTATCCAATTCTCCTGCTTATTTCTCCATCTTCAGAAAACTGAAGGCTGGAAGAGGCCTCAGCCTGCCCTCAGGTGGTCATCTGAAGGAAAGCAGGAATCACGCTCCTGGCCGGTGATGACACTGCCATGCTGCCTGTGGCACAGTGGTAACACATGGTCTCAGGTCCTTCTCCCTGCCTGGGGCGTTGGGAGGGGGCTGGCTTACCAGGACCACGCTTTCTGAGGGATGGGAAAATCCCGTCCTGCCCAAACCCAGGGCAGGTAATGCCATAAACCCATTCGGATGTTGGGACACTGCCCTGGATAAACTTAGGACCCTGTCCTCTCCACCAGAGGACCTGATGTGTGCCTGTTGCTCCCGAGGGCCCTTCTTCTTCCAAAGAACTTGGCACGAAAATTCTTTTAATTCTTTTGACATTTGCTCTGGACTGATGCAGGTGTGAATGTCTTGCCCATGGGCTGCCCTTTCCTCTGGCTGCTGGTGTTAGGCAGTGGTACCCCCAGGCTGAGGACTTGGCAAGGGAAGTAGCCATCTGTGGCTGCTGCTAGTGGATCATCTGGAAGGTGGGCTGGGTTTTTCTTTGGTGGTGGAGTCCTTTGATAAAAACAAATGTTCCCATTTCCTGCTTTAGTAAGTGTGATTGCCACTACAACAGGCTTCTGTTTTTGTGTTTCTCTAAAATGGGTTGTAGCCTGGCTTCCGTAGCATCTCAGGCATGTTTAGCGTCTTTTTTGTGTTCTCGTTTATTTCTGTGCAGAGAAAGAAAAAATACCAAAACTTAATTGTCAAATGCCAAAGAATTTAATGAGGAACAGTTTAGGCAATGCTGAAAACTGCTTCAGATGTAGAGCCAAGATCCATAGCTATGTGGGCAGAAATGCCATGTCTGAGGGACGAACATGTCTTTTCAGACCCAGGAACAGGAGGTAATGGGGCAGCTGCTTATGCATGTGTGAGGTGCCCCAGCCAAGTCACTGCACCACAAATCTGCCTTTACATTGGGATCTTACACCTTTCAAGTGTTTAGGTACAACATGATTTGACTTATCAGTGTACCACAGGAAGACTTGGCAAAGCAGCTCTTATTTCTACAGCATCCCTTCTGCTTATCGATCCAGATGTCCCTGGAGTTTGTCTTGCTGGAATTGTTTGAACATGCTGCTGGGAGGGTTTCAATGGTGTATAGAGAGAAACCTGAACACTGGTGTTCTCTCTGGGGTGCCCTTCTGATGCACAGATAGACTCCACAACTCGTTAAAGTTGTAAAGTAGGTATGCTTTTTATTCAGTGCTGAGGTTCATGGGGATAACTCCTTCAAAGCATGCACACCTCAGTGCTGTTTCCCTTTACATTTATTCTCTAAAGTTATACATATTCACTATCTATCACCGCTTCGTATTATAATGAACTAGAAGGTCCTTTGCGCCTGCGCAGTGCCCCCTCTGGTCATGGGCAGGGGTCTCGAGATGAAGTAAATGAGTCTTCCTCCTCCAAATAGGGGTCTTCAAGATGAAGTAAATGAGTCTTCCTCTTCTTAATCTTTTCACCTTTTGGTCTTCACCCATGCCCTCGAGGGCTGCTCAGTGTCCAGGCCATAAACCATCTGCTTCTCCCTCTTATCAGTAGGACCAGGTGTCTGCTTCTCCCCCTTATCAATAGTAGACAATACTAGTCTTCCTTTTCTTACCTTTTTTCTTAACCTTTTAGTCTTCATACATGCCCTCAGGGGCTGGTCTGTGTCTGCTTCTCCCCTCATTATCAGTAGGCATGATAGGTATTTACAACAGACAATACTTTTGTTTAAGAAAGTGAATTTCTCTACCTCCTCATACAACCCCTCTGTACTACCCCCCCACCCCCCCGTACATCCTTTAACCTGTATCAAGCCGAAGCTGGGCTATGGTGGTGAGGAAGTGTGTGTGGGGCAGTGATGGACGGTGCATGACAGGCCCCAGCTCAGCTCTCACCACCCGGGTGTTGTAGAAAGGACTTGAATTCCGCCCTCCTCCGGCCTAACACCGTTAACGTTAACTCAGGCTCATCGCCACGAAGTCACCATCTGCAACTACGAAGCCTCAGCGAACCCAGCGGATCACCAGTTGGAACAATTCACCCCCCAGACTCACTTCATCTCCTGACGGCGCTGCCGGGAGCCTCCGCAGCGCAGAGACACGGCTGGAGCGGAGCCACCCGTGCTGCATCCCTCAGTGCGGGATCAGCTCCCTTGGCCTGGGGCCGACGGTGCGTGGTGCCGGTACCGGCGGAGGCCGCGGCTCCCGCCCGTTCGTTCCGCTTTGGATCCGGTGTTCCTCTGACAATAAACCGTGCACGGAGCCTCGGTCACCGCCTCTGTGTGTGTATGAAGGCGGGGGGGGGGGGGGGACAGGAACCGCTCCGGTGCACGGAGCTACCTCACGGCGGCTCCACCGCCATCACCACCGCCCCCTACGGGCCGCCCGGTGCGTCACTTCCGCCGCGACCCGGCGGGCGGAAGTTCCTGTGGGAGCGCGTCGGGGGAGCCGGGAGGAGAGCGCGCGCCGGGCCCGCGGGAGAGGTGCGGGGGGGGTGTGGGGGGGGGAGGT
>JBCJKH010046438.1:0-30298 GCA_039877255.1 Loriculus beryllinus | reverse complement strand
GGGTTTTGGCTCTTTTGTGACCTTGAAGGCTCCTGCTACTCCTGATGCTTTGGCCATCACATTAGGAGCTGTGGGTCAGTGCTGAGGCCAAGATGTGTTTGCAGGCTGGTGGGTGCCTGGGTGCTGCCTCTCTCAGCATGTAGGTGGGCACAGGAGTGCAGAGGCCCAGGACCACTGTTCTCTCAGGATGCCCGGTGTTGGTTTTCCCTTTAACGTGCCTTGTCACTGTGTGCCGGGCTCCAGCACAGCCGCTGTTGTGGCTAATTGCAGAGGAGCAACGGGATGGAGCTGCCGGGAGTGTTCAGAGGAGATACAAAGACAAGGCGCTGTCAGAGCATCCCTGCTCCCGGCTCGGCACCCGCCACAGCCTCGTAAACACCCTGAGGGGAGGGGAGACACCGGGCGGTGCCGAGGATGGGGAGGGCAGCGGCCCGTGGCCTGGCTGCTCCCAGGGTGTGCGCTGCCTGCCGGGGCTGCCCTCGGCCCCGCTTTGTCCCCTGCAGGGCCGGGCTGGCATGGCCGCATCCCGGCTGTCTGCCCCCCTGCCCAGCACGGGCTGGGGCCGCAGTGCTCGGGTAACAGCACCTCCAAGAAAGGTGCGGTCCTGTCTGCTCGGGGACAGTGGTGTCCCCTCAGAGGCAGCTCTCCCAGCTACAGCTCTGCACTTGGCTTCTGGGGAGCTGCAGCAGGCAAAGAGTCCCTCAGATGCTGCTCTGGGGATAGGGAGGAAACAACCAGTAGCGGTGGCTCTGTGCTGCTGGAGACCTCCAACTAGGAGCACTGCCATGCCCGGCAGTGTCCACCTATTTCACAAGTGCTTAATGCTCAGGGTATGGCAAGTGGTGGATACATCATTTACTCTGCTACATCCAACAGGGTGTCTGGGAATGCTAGTGTCCTACCATACCCAGAATGTCCCGTTGATGCTCTGTGTACTGCTTAGCTCCTGGTGACCCAGGAACTGGTAGCGCTGGGTTGGGTGAGGGTGGCTTTGGGTGCCCTGGAGGCTGCAGGAGCTCACAACCCCGTGGTCTTTGCAGAAGAGCGTGAAGGAGGGGCTGTTGCTGAAGCAGACAAGCTCCTTCCAGCGGTGGAAGAGGCGATACTTCAAACTGCGGGGCAGGACACTCTATTACGCAAAGGATGCCAAGGTGGGCTGGGGACATGCTTCCGGCTTGCCCAGCCAGGGAGTCTGAGGCTGTGAGCCCTGGGAGGAGCCCAAAGTCCTGCCTGGTGGACTGGGGCACCGGTTTCTCCACTGCAGTCGCTGATTTTCGATGAGGTGGACCTCTCCGATGCCAGCGTGGCTGAGACCAGCACCAAGAACATCAACAACAGTTTCACGGTGAGGCAGGCACAGGGCTGCTGCTCGAAGCCTGGCAGAGCCATGGGGCACCCCACAGCATAGCCTTGTGCTGCTGGAGGTGACTCTGGAGGTGGCATGCTGGGCTTTGCTGGGAGGTGGCTGGCTGCATGGTGGTCTTGCAAGGGGACATGGGGACAGTGGCTGCTGCAGGTGATCACGCCATTCCGGAAGCTTATCCTATGTGCGGAGAACCGAAAGGAGATGGAGGACTGGATCAGCGCCTTGAAATCTGTCCAGAAGTGGGAGATCCATGAGGTGATGTTGGCAAGGGGCTGCACTGGTGCTTGTCTGCGAGCGGGTACCTGTCAGGAGCCTTTGGCTGCTGGACAGGAGCTGCTGTCCTTGGTGCAACTGTGGGAAGCACAGGAGCTGGGAGGGAAGGAGGGAGTGCTGGGGGGTCCCATGGGACTGAGGGGCAGGGCCGTGCCCCACGCAGGCCACACAGTTCAACATGGAGCACTTCTCGGGCATGCACAACTGGTACGCCTGCTCCCATGCCCGCCCCACCTTCTGCAATGTGTGCCGTGAAGCTCTGCCGGGGGTCACCTCCCATGGCCTCTCCTGCGAAGGTCAGTGCTGGGGTCCTGCTGGGGTTGGGCTGGGGGCCTCCTCCAAGGCTGGCCTGGAGCAGGAGGGATACGGGGTGATGCCCACTGGCTGCCATCACTAGCATCCCATGGGGACCATCACTGCTTCCCCCTGCGCAGTCTGCAAGTTCAAGGCACACAAGCGCTGCGCTGTCAGAGCCACCAACAACTGCAAGTGGACAACCTTGGCCTCCATCGGCACTGAAATTATTGAGGATGAGGATGGGGTAAGCTGGGGAGTCCCCGCAGAGGGCTCTGGCAGGACAGAGCCACCAGCAGAGCTGGCCTTGTGCTCCCACATCAGGAGCTGGGGGATCCTGTCACCTAGCTGTCTGCTGCACTCTGTGGCCTCTGGGCTTGGCTGGTGGGGTCACGGCCCAGGGACATCTCCTCCACCACCCAACATCCTAAAGTATAAATCGCTCTCTGTGTTTGCCACCAGCAGACTTTTGCTGAGGATGCCCCTGCCCTGCCCCACGCGTTGGCAGCTGCAGGACAGGGATGAGCGGGAATGTGGGGGACCTGGAGCTGCCTGGCCCTGCTGTGGGGACTGTCTCCTGGGTGCTGCTGTCCCTCGAGTGTAGTGGTGGCTGGTGCTATGCTGCTGGTGACCCCCCTTTTCCACAGGTGGCCATGCCCCACCAGTGGCTGGAGGGGAACCTGCCCGTCAGTGCGCGCTGTGCTGTCTGCGACAGGACCTGCGGCAGCGTCCGGAGGCTGCAGGACTGGCGGTGTCTCTGGTGCAAGGCCATTGTGAGGATGTGTCCATCCCAGTGCCCACCCTGCCCCTCCTGGGTGCATCACTGGGGAAACTGAGGCTGGGGGCTTTGGTGCCACACCCCGTAGCTCTGCTGATGCACTTGTCTCTGTGTCCCCAGGTTCACAGTGCCTGCAAGGAGCTCTTTGGCAAGAGATGCCCTCTGGGCCAGTACAAAGTATCCATAATCCCACCAACCGCCTTGAACAGCATTGATTCAGACGGTGAGTCACGGAGAGGACAGGGCTGGGCTGTGGATGGAGGGGGACAGCCTGTCTGGGACAGGGCTGTGAGCTCTCTGAGACTCTCTACAGGCTTTGATCTGTGGAAAAAGAGGAGAAAAGCCTGTTTTCCTCTGTGGCACCAGGAACACTACCATCAGTAGGCTCCAGAGTCAGTGTCCATCCCAGCTGCACCTTTGGTTTAAGGGTTGTTTGTTGCCCTCTGCTCTGTCCTGGGGCTGTGGGGCTGGAACATGTCTCTGGTGTGTGGCTCCAGTTGCTTCTGCCAAGCTGACTCTCTCATGGTGGCCCTGGACATGGTCCCTTCATGTCAGTAGCACCAGCCGTGGGGCACTGATGTGGGGTGCCCCACATTGCACCCCAGTGGTTCAGCACCTTGCAGGGCAGGATGAAGTCCTCGTGTGGGTCATTTCTTCGTGTCTGAACCTCGTTGGCTTATTGTAGTGCAAAACACAGCTTCTTCCCCCCGCTGTGGCTGGTGCAGGGTGCTGCGGGAGAAGCAGTGCTCAGCCCTGGGGTTCCCCCCCGCCATTCCCACATCCTCTCTAGAGGGGCCCAGTAGCCTCTGCCAGTCAAAATCTGTTCTTCTGCTCCAGATATTTCTTTCCTCATTCTTTAATGGTTTTCACTGCTCACCTCAGCTGGTGGCTCATCTGCTGCTTCTTAGTCATTGGGTGCTGTCAGGGTAACCATCACACAGCTTCTTCTCTGGCTCCCAATGTTGCTCGTAGCTCATTGCAGTAACATCTCTGCCTGGTGCCTCTCCTGAGGCTGGTGCGGCTGCCATGACCCCAGCTTTGTTGCAGAGCCATGCCATCACAGTCCCCTCGTCCTGCGGTTGTGTCACTCAGCATGAGTGCCGCTGGTGCAGGCTCCTCTGTGGCAGCCACGCTGTGACTCAGCAGCCCCCTATGTTTCCTTTTGCCAATCAGCTCTGTTCAGCCAGGCTGGGAGCAGAGACCGCACCATGCCAGGCTGTGCTGGACCAGCCAGTGATGCACTGAGGGATGCTGCTCCCAGGTGGTGGAGGCACCGGGACTCCCAGTCAAGGGGCCTGGTGCTGCCAGCCGTGAGGGCTGATGCAGGATCCCTGTCGCAGGATTGCCTGGTGTGCCAAGGGCACAAGCCAGAGGGCACTGGCCCATGCCCTGATATGGCCAAGATGGGCTGGAGCAGAGCGTGGCTGTGAGCCAACACTGGGTCTCCTCTGCATCGGGCACATTTCGTTCCCCATCTCATTTCTTTAAAAGCCCGATGCTGGCTGCTAAGCTTCCTGAGGCTTCTGCATCACACCTACCCCACTAGAGCCCTGGCTGAGCAGGCGGCAGAGCTGGGGGTGTCAGCAGCCCCCTGGGCTGTAGCTGGTCCCCTGCGGTCATGCCAGCTCCTTGTGCCACCTCTGGGAGCACCACTCCTAGTGGGAGCATGTCCTGCTCCCGTCTGGGTTTGCTGGGTTGGTCGCGGACAGGCTGTTGGCACAATGTGGAACTGAATCTCCTGTGCACCCACCGCCACTGCCCTTTATGGAGTGGCAGACCAGGGACGTGAGTCAGCTTGGTGACACATTTATGCCTGAAGAGACAGTGATGGAGCAGGAACCTAGTTTGGATCTGCTCCAGCACTAGCCTTGCCCATCTGTACCTCCATCCCTGTTCCCGTTCACAGTTCTGCCTCTTAATCTTCCACACCTTGTCATCCCCTGGGCAACTCCAGTCGCTGTCCCTCCTGCCCACCCCCCAGCACCATGCAAGGGGGTGTAAGCACAGTCAGGGTGTCCATGTGGCCTCTGCTCTCTGGAGGCACCTCTGTCAGTGGATGCTGGGGCTCATGTGCTCTTGGGCTCGCTGCAGGTTTCTGGAAAGCCACATGCCCCTCGAGCTGCTCCAGCCCGCTCCTGGCCTTCGTCAACTCCAAGAGTGGGGACAACCAGGGCGTCAAGTTCCTACGCAAATTCAAGCAGTTCCTCAACCCAGCCCAAGTCTTCGACCTCATGAATGGGGGCCCACACCTGGGGTAGGCTCTGGGATGGGTGGCACGGGGTAGCCAGTGGGGCACTGCAGGCACCCAGCTCAGGTGCAGCCCTGGCTCATCTCCCTGCACCAGGCTGCGCCTCTTCCAGAAGTTCTCCACCTTCCGGATCCTGGTTTGCGGGGGGGATGGCAGTGTGGGCTGGGTGCTCTCCGAGATCGATACCCTGGGCCTCCACAAGCAAGTGAGTGGGAGTGCCCGGCATGGCTGGCACGAGCCAGCCCCAGCCCCGCTGTGGCCAGGAGCCCCCCCATGCCCCGGGGCACTGAGAGCAATGGACACGGCGGCACTTGTGTGTCGCAGGAGCTGGTCTGAGCGCTCCGTCCTGTCCCTGTCCGCAGTGCCAGCTGGGTGTCCTGCCTCTGGGCACCGGCAACGACCTGGCGCGGGTGCTGGGCTGGGGCAGCCTGTGCGATGACGACACCCAGCTGCTGCAGATCCTCGAGAAGCTGGAGAGAGCCACCACCAAGATGCTGGACCGGTGAGCGTGGCATGGGGCACACGCCGCTCTGCTGCTGCCCAGCCTTGGCACTTCGCGTGTCCATGTGCGTGGTGCCGGGAGGTGGCGGGCAGCCGTGGTCTCTGCTTGGCAGGTGGAGTGTGCTGACCTATGAGGTGCCTAAGCAGTCCCCTCTGGCACTGAAGGAGGAGAATGGGGACTCCAACATCCAGGTGGGCACCATCAGGGAGCAGGGGCTTGAGATAGGGAGGGTAGGCTGGGAGCAGGTTCCCATTCACCCTGTCAGCCGATGGGGAAGCACACAGGGTGGAATTGCACAGGGAGAGCTGACGCCAGGGGTCCTCGGGGACCAGGGCTGAGGGGGCTGGCAGCTGGCTCCATGTGGTGATGACATAAGTCTGGCAGGTGTCAGCCTGGCAATTGTGGTGCTTGGCGGAGGGCAGCAGGGTGAGGCAGAGCTGGCCTGAAACCGGCAAGTTCTGGACTCGTCCCTGTGCTCCACCTCCACCCTTTGGCTCAGTTTCTCTCCTGCTGCGGCTGAGCATCCCTTCTGCCTGGCAGTGTGAGGGTTAGGGTTAGGGTTCCATCCCTGCTTCAGGGCTGGCTCGACAAGGCTCTGTCCTGGAGCGGGACACCAGGCTGGGTGTCATGGCTCCAACTGTCCTCTCCTGTCCCACCCCAGACTCAGATCTCCCACTATGCTGACTCTGTTGCCTTCCACCTGGCCAAGATCCTGGAGTCGGACAAGCACTCGGTGGTGATCTCCTCTGCAAAGTAAGGAGGGGGCTGGCAGTCGGGGTGCTGGAGACCCCCACTGTGTCCCCAGCGGTGCTGAGCCCCACCACCAGTGGCTGTCAGTAGTGCCGGTGCCAGGCAGATCACACTGGCACTGCCCTGCTGGTGCAGGGGGGCGTTACCCTGGGGCAACCCCTCGGCTGTGTCATGTCCCTTTCCACCTTCTGGCTGCCTCCCTCGGCAGGTTCCTCTGTGGCACCGTCAATGACTTTGTGGCTGAGGTTGGGAGCGCTTACAAGAGGGCAACAGAGAACAAGCAGGAGGCAGAGCTGATGGCGCGGAAGGTGGGCTGCAGGGGAGGTGGCCAAAGGACAGGGTGATGCTGGGGGTCAGATGCAGTGGAAGGGCTGGTGGCGTCTGCTCTGGTGGCCAGTGCCCTTGCTGTGCATGCAGCAAGGTGTGCTGTCCCTGGGGTACCCAGGCACTCAGTCCCCTGTCAGGCATGGAGCATCTGGGCAAAGATGGGATGCCAGCACTCAGGGTGCCCAGGAAGCACCCAGCCCTGTTGGGGGGATGTGGCTTGTGCCAGGGTGCTGAGCTGGGGGCATCATGCAGTGCGCCATGCTGAACGAGAAGCTGGACTCACTGGTGCGGGAGCTCAGCGAGGAGGCTCAGGCTGTCGTGGTCCCTGAGGGAATTGCACAGGCCACCCCTGCCAACACCAAGGACCAGGAGAAGGGTGGCAGCTTCAACTCCAGCCCCGTGCGTTGCATCTTCAAATCCAAGGAGCAGCTCATGCTGCGGGCAAACAGCCTGAAGAAAGCCCTGCGGCAGATCATCGAGCAGGCAGAGAAAGGTGAGGGGCAGCTGGTGGCTTGCATGGCACTGCGGAGCCAACCCAGGCTAGTGCCAGGCCCCTGCCTTGGTTTCCCCATCTGAACACTTGAGGTGGCAGCAGTGCTGTGCAGTCCAAAGACATCAGCCCTTCTCCAGTGCCTGGCCTGTCCGATGGAGGTCCTCAGCACAGGGCAGAGTCCACAAGGCTGATGCGGGGAGGGTGCATGGGGAGGGCACACAGGGCTGCGCAGACTCACTGTCATGCCCCTTTTCACATCCAGCTGTGGATGAGCAGAACAAGCAGACCCAGGCCTACCAGGGCAGCACAGGCCCCAGCAAGAACAGTTCAGAGGAGCTCAACAAGGAGGAGGAGAGGCTGAGTAAGATGCCAATGGAACACGTGTTTTTTTGGCGTGGAATGGGGGTGCGCTGTGGGATGGGCTCAGAGTAAGACCTGGTTCAGCAGCTGCCTTCTCTCCACCGTGACCAGGCTCCCGGCAGGAGATGGTGACCTCTGCATCTTCCTCTGTCATCCTGGACCGGCCGGACAACTTCAGCAGCTTGCAGTTCCCTGAAGACCCCAGTGTCCTGTGAGTATGGGGCCATGTACTACCGGGGACCCTTGCCCACCCTTGCTCCCCACTGTGGAGCGGGAGCAGAGCTGAGACCATGCTGCCCCTTGGATGTGGTCACTGGGACATCCTCTGCCCACAAGTGTGGCACCCCTGGTGCCCAGACTTCCCTGCCTGGTGCAGGATGTCTTGCTGCCAGCCCCAAGGCCAGCACCATGCTCATGCTGGCTTCAGTCAGGCTTCCCAGTGCCAACCCCTCCAGGAGTTCACACCACAGCTCCAACGGGTTCATACCCTGTCCCTTGATGCCAGCCCCGTGTGTGTCTGTGATGTGCAGCTGCCAGCCAACCCGCTTACCCCATCTGCTGCTTTCAGCCACTTCTCAGAGAAATGCGTCATGAATAACTACTTTGGCATTGGCCTGGATGCCAAGATCTCCCTGGAGTTCAACAACAAACGGGATGAGCACCCCAAGAAGTGCAGGTTGGCTGGACCACGCGTGGAAAAACATATGCCTCTGGTTCCCGGGTGCCCACAGCAGGAGGGGCTGTTAGGGTGCCAGGAGCCATGGGGCTGGCTCAGGGCTGATGTTGCCTGGCTGGGGACCCCTTCCTGCAGCAGGTTTCCCACCTGCACCCAGCAGGAGGGAGCCCACAGCCCCTCCCACTGCCCTGCTTCACCCTGCAGTAGCCGCACCAAGAACATGATGTGGTACGGGGTGTTGGGCACGAAAGAGCTCCTGCAGCGCACCTACAAGAACCTGGAGCAGCGGGTGCAACTGGAGGTATGGGACTGGGGCACAGGGAGCGGGTTGGGGGCAGTGGCCCCCCAAGCTCAGCCCTCTCTTGCAGTGCGACGGGGTGCCCATCTCGCTGCCGAGCCTGCAGGGCATCGCGGTGCTCAACATCCCCAGCTACGCAGGGGGCATCAACTTCTGGGGAGGCACTAAGGAGGACAATGTGAGTGCTAGGGCTGCGGAGCTGGGAGAGGGGCACGATGTCCTTCCCATGGACCCAGGAAACCTCAGTGACCTCAGGCAGGAGCCTAGGATGTCCCTGCCTCAGGCACACACACGGGGGAAAAATCTGGTTCCCAAGACTAGCCCAATCTGGGAGTCTCACTTATACTGGTACTCTGCAGAACTTCGGGGCTCCATCCTTTGATGACAAGAAGCTGGAGGTGGTGGCCGTCTTTGGCAGCATCCAAATGGCCGTATCACGGGTCATCAACCTCCAGCACCATCGCATCGCGCAGGTAGGGGCAAGGGTTCCTGCAGGACCCCGCGTGGTGAAGGGCACTTTTGGAGCACCAGCTGAGCTCCTGGTTGGCACTGGCGCCGCACTGGGAGGCTGCGCAGCAGTTGAAGCCAGTGGGGCAGTGCTGGCTGCGCTGCCAACCCCAGGCTCTCTGCCTCACAGTGCCGTGTGGTGAAGATCATCATCCGGGGGGATGAGGGTGTCCCTGTGCAGGTGGATGGAGAAGCCTGGATCCAGCCACCCGGCATCATCAAGATCCAGCACAAGAACCGAGCCCAGATGCTGACGAGGGACCGGGTGAGCGCAGCTCGGAGTTGCACAGCCCATGGAGGGGGGCTGCGCTGGGGCACAGGGAGGTGCAACAGGCTGAGTGAGGGGCCGTCTCCACCCCTCACAGGCATTTGAAAGCACTCTCAAGTCCTGGGAGGACAAGCAGAAAGGGGAGAGTTACCGTGCGGCTGCACGGCCACGGCTCAGCTCCCAGCAGTCCATGGAGTACCTGACAGAGGAGGAGAGCAGCCTCTTGCAGCAGGTCTCGCGGGTGGCAGAGACCCTCATTGCCAGGTCCGACTGCGGGACAGGTGACGTGGTGGCCATGGGGCAGGAGAGTTTTGCTGTGGCGCGGCCACCCAGAGCTCCGGGGGTCTGTGTGCTCATGCCGTGCTGCCCAGGGAGCCCGAGCAGCTCCTGCCCCTGTCTCCCACAGGATCCATGAGGCAGCCAAGGCTCACAAAGCCGTGGAGCAGGAGCTGGCTCATGCTGTCAACATCAGTTCCCTGACACTGAGCGAGGCCCTCTCCAACAAAACTGCGGGCGCTTCGGAGGTGAGCTGCCGCTGGGGGTGCAGGACAACCTCTGCCCAGCCAGCCCGGGCCCTGCCGCTCATTGGGTCACCCCTCTCGGCCCCCAGTTTCTCAGCAGGAATGTGGCTGTGGAGGTGGTGCTGAGCATCAAGGAGCTGTACACTGAGACCAAGGCATTCCTGGAGGGGAAGGCGGTGAGTGGGGGGCTGGCGAGTGCACTGATCTCCCAGTGCAGGAGCCTGCGCCCTGCACTGGTGCCTCTGGAATGGCAACAGAGCTGGGCACAGTCCCTGTTGCCCCCAGCTGGACTCGCCGCAGGAGGAGGAGACACTGCACAGGCCCCTGGGCGTGCTGGGCCAGGAACTGCAGCGGCTGCTGGACATCCACTGGCTGGGGCCCATCGCCCACCCTGCTGAGGAGGTGGGTGCACAGGGGCTGGGAGAGGGCCGGCCCCGGGAGCTGCAGCACCCTGCTCAGCCTGGCCTCTCGCAGGAGAGTGCCAGCAGCACCAACAAGGGCAGCTTCAAGCTTCGCCTCAACATCCCCAAGCCCAGGAAGGACAAGGCGCAAAAGCAGAAGACCAACAGCATGCTCCCAGGTAAAGCATGTGCAGCACATGCTGGTGGGGACCCCTACATGCCATCGCCTTCCTGTCCTGGGCATGCTGTGGAGATGCCCTCTGTGAGCGGGACAGGGCATGTCCTGGCTGGCTGGGGACGTCCTTTGTCACCAACAGCCCCATAGACCTTAGTTTTTCTGCTGTCGGACATATGGAGCCCCCTGGCCCTGTAGCTCCACCACCACTGCAAGGGGGAGAAGGGGCTGTGGTGCAGCTCAGCCCTTTGGGTAAGTCCGTGCCCCAGGGCTGGGAGGCTTGTCGAGGGGGAGATGCTGAGATGCTCTGCAGGTAAGCTAAGGAGAGGAGGAACCTCACCAGCTTGAGCCTGCTGTGGCTGCAGCCCTGCCAGGGGTGGAGGAGGGATGCTGGCTGCAGCCTGCCCCACTGCTGCCCTCGGTGCTTGCCCCGCTGTATCCTGCTGCCTCACTGGGACCCATCCACCGCTGTGGTTTTCCTCCCTGCTAGCAGACAAGTGGGGCTCCGAGGAGGTGGCAGCTTGGCTGGAAGCGCTCGGTTTAGGGGAGTACAGAGACATTTTTGTCCGGCATGACATCCAGGGCTCTGAGTTGATCCTGCTGGAGAGGAGAGACCTGAAGGTACAACCCTTCTTGTGCACTGCTTGCTTGGCTGGTATTCAGGGGGTGGGAGGAGGGAAGCAGGCTGGACCTGGACATCCACCTTGCAAAGCTCTGAACGCCCATACCAGGATCAACAGCACCATGCCTGCTGCTGCACTCAGGCACGGGGACATGCCTGCAAGAGAACAGAAGGCTCCTAGCAAGGACCATGTTCTGGCACGGAGCATGGGGAGAGCTGGGCATTGCAGCCTTGTCCTCCACACTGCAGCTTGCCCACAGCAAGGGCTGGTCCCCTGTGAGCACATCAGCAGCCCTCTCTCCTCCCTGCAGGACCTGGGCATCACCAAAGTGGGCCACATGAAGAGAATCCTCCAGGCCATTAAGGAGCTCAGCAACCCGCCCTAGGGCATGCCGTGTGCTGCCCCTAGGGACCAGGGGTTGGGCAGGGGAGTGCAAGGTCCCTGCTGTGCCCTGTGCGTTTGGAGCGCCCCTGCTTCCCTTGCTTTGCCTGTTTGTCCCCCAGTGTCCCTGGAACCGCTGCTTCTCCACAAGCCTGTGGGGCTGGAAACACTGAAACTGAGGTCTAACCCCCCATCAAGGCCCTGGCAGCATCACTATGGGAGCTGGGGCTGCCGTGTGTGTGCCCAAACTGGGGCCAAAGCAGACATTCCCCTTCCCCATGTGGGTATTTAAGCTGTGTAAATATCTGGAGAAGAGACACTCATTGCTGCTGCTCATGTAGTGTCATTACTGAGGGGAAGGCAGGGGGTGGGGTGGGGGTGAGGGGACCCTTCCAGCCTTCACCCGTCAGCTTCCTGCTTCCTGTCATGCAACAAGCCACCAGCCCCTGTCCTAGCCCAGCAAGGGGAATTGCAGCATAGTCACCATCATCCCTGCCCATGTCCCAACACCAACACCAGCCAGCCCATAAGACAAACACAGTATTTTATTCACAGCTACATGAGTTTTCTTTTTTAATCCCACTCCCTCCCCTTTATTTAAAATTGCTCTTTATGTACATGGTGCTCCTTCGCCAGAGAGCACCCAGCTATTTACAGGCTATGTACAGAGACAGGGCTAGCAGTTCTTCAGTATCTCCTCCAGCTTGAGCATGTCCATGGGGGTGACCTTGGCAACCTCAAAGAAGACCCTGGAAGGAAGCATGTTGGCTCAGACCTCAGCTACAGCCCCATCCATCAGGGCCCCACAGTTCTCTGCAGCACACAAGGGCATGGGGCTGTGGTGGTGTCACCCTGCACAGAGAGGGCAGAGCCCTGCGATGCGCACCTGTGTGAGTACTTGGTGCGGACAGCCTTCAGCTTGTCCCGGGGCTGGTATGTGAGCAGGAAATTCAGCCTCTTGACCAGAGGGTGCAGGTCCTGGGAGCGGTACCCACTGTAGTACTCCAGCGTGGGGGTCTGCAGTGACAACAGGGCTGGGCTGGGTGCTCTCCGCGAGAGCATAGCCGTCATCTGCCCTCTCCAGCCCCCCAACACCTGAGCATAGTGCTGGATCATCACCTGTGCACACTGCTCCATCCACTCCTGCACCCCATGGTGCCTCCCCGTGCACCCTGGCAGAGCATGGGGCTGGGTGGGCACTTACCCAGCCACCAAGATTCTTCATGGTGAGCGCCAGCAGCAGGCAGCTGGCAGCCAGCTTTGAGGGGCTCTCACGGACATAGTCGTACTCCTGCAGGGTCATCTCGCAGAGGAAGCGGGCCAGTGTCAGCGTCTCCATGGTGGCACGGGCACACTGTGGCCAGGCAGGCATGCAGGGAAAGGCTCAGCCTCTACAGCAATGATGCTTTTCTCCCCTTTCTCCCCCTTTTCAGGATCTAGTGTTGCCTCTGGGGTACAGGACAC
This sequence comes from Loriculus beryllinus, assembly GCA_039877255.1. Lineage (NCBI taxonomy): Eukaryota > Metazoa > Chordata > Aves > Psittaciformes > Psittacidae > Loriculus > Loriculus beryllinus. Next base: position 17,593 of record JBCJKH010046438.1, on the reverse strand, counting down.
AGATCCCACACCCCAACCAGCATCCTCACACCTGGCCCAACCCTTTGTTGTTGTGAGCCCTGGGCCTCAGGGATGCATGTCACACCCTGGGAACCCCGCACATGGGGTGTCTGGAGGGACTGTGAAACCAGCCCAGCATCCTGCTGCACCCACCTTGGCAAAGCGCCGCAGGAAGCGGTACGGGATGGGGATGTTGATGTCGAACTTGAGGGTGCTGAGGATGCTCATTTCCATAGCAATGAGCTCTTCCCGCTTGTAGGCATCGTCGCAGATGTAGAGGAAGTCATCCACGCATGGTGGACACCGCTCCTGGTGAGGCACAACCGCTCAGCACCCTGACAGGGCTCACCCTGGCACTACCCAAGAAATCCTACCAGTCTACAGGCCCTGTAAGGGCTCATGCCCTGCCAGACCCTGAAAGGACTGTTACAACACCCAGTGGGGCTTATGTGTCACCTGCACTGCCCCAGCCTGTGGCAGTGACTCAAAGCTTTGCTTGCCTGAGGGAAGTTTGGGTGTCCTGGTAGTCTCTCCGTAGCAGAGAGAAGCCAGTTCTCCAGTGACACCAGGATCCAGCTTATGAGGACTGCACTTCCTTTGGCACAGGAAGGGTCAACACAAGGACAGGCATGCCACCCCAACCTGCTCCCAGGGCAGCGGCCTGGCACCACAGGGACCTGACCTTCTTCAATGACCTATGGGGATCAGGGGAGCACAGCACCCACTCCACCCCAGCACAGCACATGAGGAGTCACCTCAAATTTGGAGGCGATGAGGATGGCAGTGGAGCCAATGAGCTGCAGCTTGTCCCTCATGCTCACCACCTCCACCAGGTAGTGGTCCACCAGCTTCACAGCCAGATACAGCGTCTCATGGTTCAGCTCAAAGTTCTCCTGCAGAGATGGGGGCAACCAAAACCAGGTTGGGATAGACCTGCAGAAGGCCATGCCCCCTTCCCCATGCCCTGATACATACCTGCACCTCCACCATCCAGTCCACCAGTATGGCACGCATGTCCCCGCTGATGTCTGGCTGCTTCTCCATGTAGTCAGGGAGTATAAACTTCTCCTGCCAAGGTAATGGCTGTCAGGGACTCACCAGCACCCTCAAGCGACCCCCCTCCTGCCCCATGCAGACCCCCACCAAAGCCTCTGGGCAGCAGGCAGCCCTGCTCACACCAGTGCGCTCCCCAGACAGGCATCACCCACCTCTCTTCCCCGCATGTACTCAAAGATGTCTTTGGCGTACTCGGCATTGGCATAGGGGTCACCCAGCTGCTCCTTGTCGATGTCCTCCACAGCAGGCACCTGATGTGACAGAGCCACCGGTCAGGGGATAACCCTGAGCCCTGTGTGTGCTGGTCACTCCTTCAGGGCAAGACTGCAGTACCTCTGGCCCCTATTTCCCATCTGCCCCCATCACCCTGCAGCCTCACCCCACTCTTTCCCATAGAAGGTCTTTTGAAGACAGAAGGTTTGGGGGGTTACCCTAAACCTCCCCAGCTTCACATCACACTGCCCAAGTATCTTCGAGGTACAAAGCACTGCAAAGTGCCCTGACATCACCACTGGTAGCCTTAGACCAGCACCATCAGAATGGGAATGGGGCCATGCTACAGCCCAGGGTCCATACCCTCTCCTTGGAGGGACCCAGTACCTGAGCAGGCACTGGCTCCTCTGGCACAGAATCCTCCTTGAGTTCTGCAGGAGCCTCTACCGGGGGACTTTTCTTCATTGACCTGGACAGGACAAGAACGTGAATTGTTGCTGGGAGGAGGCCAGATCTCCTGCCTGATTCTCCAGAGCCTCCTGCTGCCTGAGGAAGGGTCTAAACCACCCCTAGAATATCCCCATATTGACTCTTAAAATCATTTAGGTTGGAAAAGACTTTTAATGTCATCCAATCCAACTGCAAACCTAATGCTGCCAAGTCCACAGCTAAACCATACCCCCGAGTGCCACATCCATGTGACTTTTAAACATCTCCAGGGATAGTCAATCAACTGCTTCCCTGGGCAGCCTTATCCAGTGTTTGACAAACATTTTGGGAAGGAAATTTTTCCTAGTATACAACCTAAACCTCCTCTGGCATAACTTGAGGCTGTTTTACTTATTGTCTGTCCTCCCCATCTGGTTCACAGTCTCCCCTACCCAAAGGAAGTCCCCACCACAGCTTTTTCTTCCCTGTGGGAGAGATCCCCTGGTCCTAGTCCCCATCTCCTCTGGCTACTCACTTTTTCAGGTTGATCTCATTGTTCTTGGCCACCCCCAGAGCAGCATGGGCTCTCTGTGCCTTGTTTGGTGCCACTTTCACAGCCTCCTTCTTCCCTGCCACCACCTGGTTCTTGTGAGACTGTTTGGGTGAGAAGGGGGGCAATACAGAGGGGTGCCTTGCAGGGGGACCTCCCCTCCCACAGACAGGACATGTGACACACTCCAATCTGTGCTGGAGGGGGTGCCCAGCTCCGCCCCCTTGGGGGTTCAAAGGGGGTACCAAAGCAGAAGTACTTACATTGGTGATGTCCCCGAATGCTGACCTCTTCTTGGGTGCTCCCTGGGGTGAGGATGGAGACCTTTTGGCCTGACAGCTCTCCTCCTGCAATAGAAGCTGTTTGAAATGGTGGCTTGCTGCCCCATAGGAGACCCCACATCACTCACATGGCTCAGGACTCACCTTTTCAGGGTTGGCATTCTCTGCAGCAGGACCCATCTTGCCTGCTCGGGGCTGCTTGGTGGCCACCATCTTGGCATTGCGTGTCAACGGCATCCTCTCTCTTAGTCTCTATAAACAAGCTGGGAGTGGAGCAGGGCTTGATGCAGGCGGCTGCCCAGAGACACCCTCACAGGCCACAGCACTTGTCCCTCCTTGGGGTAGTGCAGCAGGGACAAGCACCAACACCCTCCTCAAGCATGGCAGGAGGAGGGTTCCCTGGGGCAACTCCAGGGAGGTGTTCTGGAGGTGCAGGGAAGGGCTGGTGTGCTCCTCCCAAGGGAAAACAGGACACGATGGACATGGAGTCCTACGACCGCCGCCAACAGCACCCTGCTGGGAGCAGGGCTGATGTGTGAGAGACAGTGCACAGCTTCCTGCATCCCAGAGAGGGATACAAGAGCTCCCACTGCTTTACCCCCCACCCCAAACACAGGGTGGGTAAGTCTACTTAGAACAACCTCCACACTCCAGGGGAGCAGAAGCCCCCAGAACAGGGGTCTCCACCGCTGCCCTCCCCCAGGGAGCTGGGGAACGGGCCTACAGGGGGATACCGAGCCCATGGCGAGCACCGGTCCGGCACGCTCGAAGGAGGGAGGGGCTCAGCACCCACCCCTAAGAGCAGGTCGCACTCCCCTGCAGCCCGGGATCCCGCAGAGAGCCGGAGAGCCCCTCCCCTGCAGCTCCCGAGGGACCGGCGGTCCCAGAAGCCGCCATGCCCGGCAACCGAGGGACGCAGACCCCCGCGGCCCCGCCGCACTCACCCGCAGCCCAGCTCCACGCCGCAGCCGGCCCCGGCTCTTTTGAAAGTAGCAGTTCTCCAGCGGCCGGCCAGCACTGGCCGAGCATCGTCCAATCAGAGCACGGGGCGGGGCCACGCGGCTGCCAATCGGCGAGCAGGTAGGGATGCGGTTGCTAAGGGGCAGGAAGGCAGGGTTTAAAATTCAGCCCCGGCAACCAATAGAAGCCCGAGCTGGCAGCGGGGCGGGCCGACCGGCCCCCAGGCGGGCGGTGATTGGTGGGACGCGTTGCCGTTTAAATGGGTGCCGCGGGGCCGGTTCTCGGGTCGAGGTTTGGCCGTGGCGGTGTGGCTGCAGTTCCACCGGCCCCTGTTCCCCGCCTCACCGAGGAGCGTCCCCGCCTCACCGAGGAGCGTCCCCGCCTCACCGAGGAGCGTCCCCGCCTCACCGAGGAGCGTCCCCGCCTTACCGAGGAGCGTCCCCGCCTCGGGTGGAACGACCTCCGCAGGCGTCTGGGCCCAGTGCTCCCGTAGCGGGCTCGATCCCTGCCCGCAGCCGGGGCTGCCCTCCTGCGCAGAGCTGGCTCTCTGGCTGGGGGAGCGGGGCACCCTGGGCTGGCTGTTGTGAATATGCGATTCGGTTCGCTTAAAGAACACTGTCAAAGGCATCGGCAAAGCCGTTTTAACGCGATGCCGTGGGAAGGTGGTTTGTTGCGTGCAAGATTCACTGTTACTGCACTGCAGGATCACTTGAACACCGATTCAAACCGACCGAGGCACAAACCAGAGCTGCCTCACTACGAGGTTACACAGCACACCCCCAGGCAGGCAGGGATGCCAGCAGCAGTCACCAGCTCATCCCTGCTAGTTGAGCGCTGAGGACTGCAACACGGGGCATAACGGAATGCTGTTTAACATGCTGGCCAGGGAGAGAGCTCCTTGCTCCCCCAAACCCTTGGCAGATTCTCAGCAAAACCTTCCAGATCCCTAAATTTAACCCAAGGAAATCCTTTGGGATAATCCCACACCCACATGCTGCTGTTTCTGGTAGACCTTGCTAGGGAAACATCCCAGTGCCAGAATCCAAAGGGACTTAAACTTGCTGTCCAGGGGCCATGCAGGCAGGATCAGTCCTTTCTCCCTGCAGACAGGCAGTGCCTCTTGGGCCATATACAGGCATCTCTGCCATATCTCTAGCAGAAAGACCTGGGGCTGCTGATGGCCAGGAGCAGCAGAATGGTTTTTGAGTGCTCAAAGGGCTGGTGGGGGGTTTAAACCTGGTTTAGTCCACAGATCTCGGGTGCCATCAGTTCCCAGAAGGGGTCAGGGCTGCTGTAGCTTCAGCCCATCCCATTTCCCCTTCATCTCCTTGTCCTCTCAAGCCCCAGCCCATCCCATTTCCCCTTCATCTCCTTGTCCTCTCAAGCCCCAGCTCCAGTGGTGCTGCCGCTGCTGTCCCTGGCCTGGAAGCTCCCTGAGGTTTACTCACTGCTGGCCTGGAATCCTTGTGGGATCCAGGTGTCTGCCTCTCCTTGCGCATGTTGCAGCAGTACGTCCTCCAGCCAAAAATATGCATCGGGTTCATACTTGCCAGGCAGAGCTGAGACACATCCCACTGCTGATGGAAACAACGTGCATCAGCCTGTGGGATAAGATCTTCAGCCAGAACACCTCCATCCAGGTTTGCCTGCGGCTCTGCGGGGGCTCGGGCAAGCTGCCTGCTTTGGGGCGGGTCCACGTCTGCCCATCCTGTCCAGGCTTGGCACGGGAAGCCAGATTTTCGAGTCCCTGCGATGCTGCAGCTCCTCAGGAGGATCCCACTTGTGGGAGCTGCAGCTCACACCACACGTGCCACAGGGGTACTGGAGGAAAGATGGGGGAGCAAATGCCTGGGCAGACCCTCCAAGCACAGAGGCAAGTCTGCGGTCTCAGTCCTACCTGTCATCTAAGGACACTGGAGGCCAGAGCCAGTGGACCCTCCTTGGGCTCTGGCATCGCTCAGCAAACTCCCACATCAGACAGGATACAAGTCCTTGCCTCCCCCCACTGGAGCAGGAGTGCGAGGCTGTTCCATAGCCACGGTGCTCAGCTCTGCACCAGGAGAGAATCCACTGCTGGGCACAGTGTGGCTGGCTCCAGTGCTCCCCAGCTCCCAGAGACCACCAGCACCAGCTGGATGAAGGGGTGCACTGATGTGTCCCCCAGCCCTCTCTTGCTGTGCCCAGCCCAAGCACTTCATGTGCAGTGATGGGTGGAGAAACAGACACTGCAGTGTGCCAGTTCGAGACCATTGGTGCCTTGAGTGTCCCTGCTGGGTGGTATCTGGGTCACTGCTTCCATGTATCCCTTTCCTGCAGCACCACAGAGCCTGTGCTGACTGTTGGAGCTGGAGCAACCCCCAGGCCCAGCCTGGCTCTCTGCACTGTGGGACTGAAAAGCCCCTATGCACAGCATCTGGGAATTGCTCACCAGAGAGTCTCAGGCTCAAGAGGAGGAGTGAGGGCACAGAATCATCATTCATGGGATCCACATGAACCGTTTTCCCCCCCTTTCCCTTCCTCAGGCTAAAACCTTATCCTTTCCCATGCTAAAACAGGCCCAACTTGTTGCTCCTTGTGGCCCAGTGCCAGAAACACAGGTGGGAGGCAAGGAGCTGTTCTGCACAGGGAAGGCTGAGCTTTGCCACTTCCTTTTCTCTCCATATATACCACTAATGGCAGGGGTCAGGGAGAGACATTACTGTACAAGCCCTTGTGTTTATTTACTGGAAAAAGCACCAGCGAGTTACCTCCGGGGCTCCCTTGCCAGTTGAGGAAGCACGAAGGAAAGCCTGGAGCAATGCATGGGGCAGAGCACCAGCCTTTGTGTTGAGCTCCCTGGGGGGACTGGGGCCGCAAGGCCCGTGGCATGGGAGGGCTGTGCTGGGTGATGCTTTCCCACCAGCTTCTGCCTGCACCCTCCCTGCATTCCTGCTGTCAGCATGCAGCCCAAGCACTGTGGGGTGCTGGCAGCACCAGCGGTGGAAGTAGCAACATTCAGGAAGAAACAGGAGTAAACAGTCTGGGAAGGCTCAGGGCAGACTTGGCTGAGCATGGGTAAGGACTAAAGCCAGCCAGCGTGAGCCAGGAACAGGGAGGTTACCTTAGGGTTGGTTAGTGCCGTGTTTGCAGCAAATCAGCCGGTGGTCCCTGGGGCCACCCTGCAGCCCCTCAGCACACCCAGAGACTACCTCTTACCACCCCCGGGTTAGAGGTTTCCAGGCTGGTGGAATAGTGGCCTGGAAACTGGGGCCACTGGGGCCCTGCTGCCACTCAGGATGTCCATTCACCCCGAGGAGCACAAACTCCAACTCTCCCATGGTGGATTCCACTCAGCCTCCACACCCACTCCCACCCCCCCCACCCCCCTTGCTCTCCGTTCATTTTCTTCCAGTTCTCATTTGGTGGCCGATTTGATCTTGTGGATGGCATATGGGCTCGACTCCTTGGGCATCCAGATCTCCTCCCCGCCGCGGCCCTGGTGCTCCACTGCTCCTTCCATGGCTGCTGTCAGCTCAGGGCTGAAGATGCTGTCAGTGGCACGGTAGGTGTGGGTGAGGCGGCGGAAGGAGGAGTCCGAAGAGCTGTCATCGGGAAGGTCTTCATCCTGCTCATCTTGAAGCTTGGTCCTGCCCAGCTCTGAGCTGCTGCCCAGCTCTGGGTCTCTGAGAGCCTCCCCCACTTCCTGGAGGAAGGTGGTTTTGGGGCTGACAATGCACAGCAGGAGCATGAGGCCTCCGGATACCCCACAAAGAAAGTAAAGACCAATTTTCTCTGGGACACCTGGGGGGTGAAGAGCAAAGAGAGACACCAGGTTACAAACTACCTCTGAGGCCTGCAGGTACCAGTGCCTGGAAACCCCCCACTGCTGGGCATATGTGGAGAAGAGGAAGGGAGCAGGGTTGCCCTCAGCACCCAGTGCTGATTGCCCCAGTGAAAATTAGAATGTCACCCAACATCAGCACCCACCAGTGTCCCGAAATGCTCCTTTCTCTGTAGGAAACTCCCATTGGGATACAGGATAAGGGAGAACAGGGAGAGGAATCTTCTTGCCAGGGACTTAAATAAGCGATTTCCCCTGGCAAGGGAAACTTTTGCCTGCAGAGCAGTGTTCTCCATCAGTGCCCACACAGGGCAGGAAGGAAGGAGACCCAGCTGATGCCAGTCAGAGAAGGATGGCTTGCGAACAGGATCGCAGCAACACTGCAGCCACGGGTGCTGCAGGACCCTGGGGCTCATTCCTCTTCTGAGCTCTTGTCCTTGTGCCCCCAGATCAGCATGGATGCTTGAGCCAGGGCTGAGTGGGGGCCACCATGGGATCTGAGCCACCCTCCCAAGCCTGTCCCGCTCCCCCAGGTGCTGCGTGAGAACCGGGGAGTGCACGTACCCCAGAGGTGGGCAAAAGCTGCCAGAGTGCTAGTAAAAATCATCCGGTCTTCCCGGAGCCTGGAGAACCTGGGCCCTTTGTACCAGCCACCTGTAGTGGACAAGGGGACGCGAGCTGAGGCATAGGGTGCTCCCCAGTGCCCTGCTGCCAGCTGCCTGCCCCCATCCCCATGCCACTCTCCTTCCTTCCTGCACAAGTGCTTCTCTGCCTGCAGGATGCTTCTGCTGGGTCCCCCTCTTCTCAGCTCCCAGTGGCCACATCCCTCCAGCTGCTCAGATGTGGGCACTGACTGATGGGTGACGTTAGCCATGGGACTATGATGCTGGGGTGGAGCCGTGGGATGTGTGCCAGTGGTGGGCACCATGGGCACACACAGGCCAAAGAAGGCCTGGTTCACCCAGGCGCAGACACGTGGCTTTTGACATAGCCTCCCCCTCACGATACCGTGCATGTAGTCCGAGAGCAGGAAGGGATCTGACGTGTCAGGGCCCACCTCCTCCAGCAGCTGTTTGGGCACTGCAAGGAGAGCACACATGGACCATCACCACCCAGCAGCCCCCTGCGTGCCCAGCAGCCCCACACCCTGCCTGCATGGCACAGGGTTGAATGACAGGGCCTCCTCAGTGGCCCCAGCCCCACGGTGGCTCTCACCGCAGGTGTAGGACACTCGTAGCTGTTTCTTTGTGCCAGGGAGGCACGGATCCCCGAAAGTGGCCCGGTCAGCAGCCACTGTGCAGTTCCCCCTGCGGTGGCACTTCCTGGAGACCCTCCGCAGGGCGTCCGGAGCTAAGCACTCTGCAAAGACATGAGGCATGGACCTGTGGGCAGGCCTGCCTGCCCTTGCCTGTGGAGCACTGAGAGGCACAGAGGCAGCCCGATGCCATACTTGTGCCATGCTCTCTTTGCAGCTTCTGTCCCTGTTTCTCTGGCTTGACCCATTCTGGCATACCTATATGGGGTCCTGCAGCATTCAGGGCATCGCAATCCGGTTTCCCTCGCAGGAATCGTCCGTAATTGGCAGAATAAATGGCCAGCACTGATTTTGGCCGGCACTGCAGCCTCAGCTTGTCATTTTCACACACAGTTTTGACTCGATGGTTCCCTGGGGAGTGACACCATGGAGTGCCCCATTGCATCCAGAGCCACAGTGCTGCAGGAGGGCTGCCAGGAGCAAGAGCATCTCAGCTCCCCTCTCTGCCCTTGCAGCTGAGGCTGGGGAGAGGCCCTGACAGTATTGCCCAGATCCTGCTCCACCTTACCTGGCCGGCATTTGTAGGAAACGATGAGGTACTTGTGTGTGCCCGGGCATGGGTCTGGCCCAAAGACTTGGCTGTGCACCGAAAACTGGCACCACTGCTGGTCCTGACACTCAGCCAGCAGCTTCTGGAGAGCAAAATGGAACAGACAAGGAGGTGGGTGAGGAGTCCTGAGGCTGCACTCACCGCCTCGGTGACACCACCAGGCTCAGACAAAAAGCTTCTCCCCCCAGCGGAGGTGTCCCACGGCTGCTCCCACCCCAAGCTGCAACCCCCCTGCTCCTCGTGTTGGCTCCTGAACCAGCCCCCTGCATCTACACAGAGCTGTGTGCCAGCACAGTCAGTGTGCACCGTAACACAGCCCTGTGCAACACCCGTGCACCCAGATGCGGCTCTGTGTAAAGCACACGTGCAGCCAACAGATGTCTCAGGCGCTGGGTGCCCTTTGCTGCTGCCCACCCCATGGCTCTGGGCTTGGGCAGCCTGCAGGGCCGTTGTCCTGGCCCCAGCATCCCTCTGGGAAGTGGATTGCCCTACAGCTGGGATCCCATCACCCGCGGTGATGGCGCCCTGTCTGTCTCTTTGGTCTCCAAATGTCTCTGCTGGGTCACATACCCCATCCTGTGCTTGACACATAAGCCTGAGAGACCCTGCGGCATGATTTGTGGGGCCAGCATGGTCAAACTTTGCTCTTGCAGAGCTCCTGGGACATGCAGGATGCCAGGAGGGGATCTGCAGCTGGAGCAGGACAGGGCAGCAAAGCCTCATGAGCTCCTAGAGCAGGGAACTGGCCCCTCAGCTCTTGTTCCTCTTCCCAAACTCTGTGTTCCCCTTCCCCACGGGCACCTGCATGCAGCTGCAGTTTTGCAGCTCCCAGCTCTAGCATGGAGCTGGAACCCCAATAGAAAAGCAGCATGTGACCATGTCCCCATCGAGGGACTCTCCTGCTGCCCCTCCCTGTATCCTGCCTGCCTTTCCTTCCTGTGCCAGCTATTGCCACCCACAGGCTCTTCTTTGAGCCTCCGTCATGAATCTGCTTCCAGCGGGCTGCCAGGACAAGTGCTTCTCCTGGCCCAGGAAGATGGGCTCTGAGCTGAACCCTCCTGGGCCTGTCCCGCGTCCCCGGCCTGCCACGCAACTGCCAGGACCCAGCCCAGCTGCCAGGGCTGCGTCCTGCTGCATCCTGCGGGATTACTCGAGAGCCACGGCTCAGGACAGAGCAGCGCTTCTTGCCCGCCCAGCGACCCGCTGCAGAAGGTCTTACCCATCCTCATCTCCCCAGAACCCTCCCAGGATGAATCCTGATGCCAATGGCAGCAGCCTCTCTTGCGGCACAGCCACCCGGCCAAAGCAGGCAGTCCCGTGACCAAGGGAAGGAGCTGGGTGGGTCCTGGTCCCGGAGACCCTGACCTTACCAGGTGGGCTGTGGTGGAGACGCATTCGGTGCTCTCCTGGGAGTCATTGCCAGGGCTTGGGCAGAGGTTGGGGCTGGGCACACGACGCCCGTAGAAGGCTCCGAGGATGCTGATGGTGGTCCTGTGAGGGCAGACGATGAGGAGCTGCTCCCCATCACATGCGTGCGTGGTGTGGTTCCTCAGTACCTTGCGCAGGTACCCTGGGTGGGGAGAGAGCACAGTGGCATTGGCCAGGGGGATGCTGGAACACAGCGTTGGTGGTGCTGAGCTTCTGGCAGCTGGTGGCAGTGGGGACACCCTGGGCTGGGTACTTACAGAGCAAACAGGAGCAGAGTGGACTCACAGCAAATCTCACACCCAGCATTGCAGCCAAGGGGCTGGAGGCAGCACGGAGCAGCTGAGGTTCCTGCCTAGGTTGTGTCACAGATCCCAGTCCTCAGCTGTGGAGTCCTTGCATCCCAGCCCTGTGCCAGGGTCCAGGGCAGGACATGCACCCCAACTCCATCCTACACTGTGTCAAACTCCCCCAGACCAACACAAGGAGGTGGGAGATCCAGCATCCAGCCCCATGCTTCCCCTGCTGTCCCTCTACAAACCAGTGCCAGGCCCAGCTGCACAAAGGGCCCCTTTCACCTCCTTTGCTGCCATGAACCCTCTGTCCCCCGCTGCTGGCATCCAGCCCCAGAGGCAAACAGGGATGCAGCTGGGGGCTGCTGGGAGTTAATCAGGGTTAATCTTTATCCTTGCAAGTGTGGGATGAGTAAGGGTAAGGGCTGCAGCCCTGAGCAGGTGAGCCCTTGCCTGCTCCTCTGAGTGCTGGAGGAGAGAAGAGAGAAGAGGCAGAAGAAGGTAGATGGGAGTAGACAAGCTCTCGTAGCCATATCAGGGCTCCAGTGAGATGCAAAGTGCTCCATGAAGGGCACATCAGAGCTGGATCAGCCCCTTGGGGTGCAGTGCCCACACGGAGAGGGCAGGACAAACCCTGTCCTGCGCCTCTCCTCTGGTCACTCCACATCACTGGGTGCTGTGGGTCTCGAGGCACAGGGGTCCCTGCCCAGGACCCTGCTGGCCCCCTCTCCTTCCCTTGCACCTGTGGAAGCAGCAGGTCCACCCTCGCTGCAGCAGCCAAGCTCTTGCACAGGCTCCAGAGCCGCTTGGCTTCTGCCTGCCACCATCTCCAGCCCCACCTGCCCATCACTGAGGCAGCTGGTGCCCGAGTAGTTGGGTCATGGTGGGCTGAGGAACACAGGCGAGGAACAGGGGGAGAAATGGGTTTCCCCAAGTCCATCCTGCCCTGCAGCAGCCTTCCCTGCTGCTCCATCACAACACTTTGGGGCAGTGAGCACTTGTGAAGATGGTTTTTTTTTCCGGGTGAAGCCATGGTGAGGAGGCTGCAGGCAGAATGTGAGTGATTCCAGCATGGCTGACTCAGTCCCTGCTGGTGCATCTGTGCTGTCAGCTCTGCCCAGATGAAATCACATCCTCATCCTCCTCCTCCTCCTTCTCCTCAGTGCCCGAGCTGCTGCTCAGTGGCTCCATGCTGGATTCTTGGGGGTGAAGTGATGCGAGGCTGGTTCCTGCCTGCACCTTCCTCGTTATTCCAAGTGCTGTGGCATAAGAGATCCCAAATGCCCACCTTGGCTACCAGTGCTGCCCTTGGGAAGAGGGTCTGGCTGTGCCCTATGGCAGTACACCTTGCAGCCCCCTCCTCATGGGTGGCTCTGGATGGGGACCACAGCCACCAGTTTCAGCCAGGAACTCGGTAGAGCTTCAGCCCATCTCTGCCCTTGATTTTTCAGAGCAGCAAAGGCTTGCAGAGAAGTCCTGGGTACTCCAGGAGTCTTCAGCTTCACACACCACCCAAGACCATGAGCATCACATCCGTGCACGGGGGGGCTCAGGAAAGCTGGGGAAAGCCTTAAGATTTGGTGTTTTGCATTTCTGCCTCCAAACTGTCCAATGGAACGCAGCAACAGCAGCGCAGGAAGCAACCCCCTCACTCACACCAGGGCTGTGGGGCACGTATAGGGTAGTTTTAGACCCAGCCCTGCTGTGGTGAGGATGCAAAACCCCAATTTCTTTCTTTCAAACTCCCTCTGGCCTTCACCGGTTGGTGCCTCACTTGTTGTCCTGACCCCACCAACCTGCTATTGCCTCACCCACCCCTTGCACCATCCCCAGCATCCCTCACAACCCTGCCTGTGCCCCGACTCACCGGAGAGCTCTGGGGTGGCCTCCAGCCTTGCGGCCAGGCAGAGGAGGACCAGGGCTGCTGCTGGCCCCACCAGCCCGGCCATGGCACAAGTGCTGCTGGCTGCAGTGTGGTCACGGTGGTGGCTGGCGCCAGGCAGGCAGCGGGGGAACAATGGCTTCCTTCTGTGCTCTGCCCAAGTGCTGCGGCTGGGCGGGTGCCTCTGAGCCCGCTCTGTGTGCACTGCCAATGCAAGGGGCTGCTCTGGTCAGCTGGGGCACGCTCAGCACAGGGACCCCCCCGCGGGGAGGGACGGAAGGACGTGTTTCCAGAGGCGCAAATGGTTCTGTGCCTTGGCACCACTGTCGGTGGCAGCCGGCAGCCCCTTCTCTGCCCGCCTTTGTTCACCACAGGGGCTTGGTGAGGTTTCCAGTATGCCTCCTGCTTTTGCACTGGCACGGTGAGGCAGAAGTCCGGATGCGTGTGTGCTGTAATCTCCATTTTGGCCTTCTGAGGAGGAAGGGAAGGGCTGCCCGAGTGCCTCCTTTGCGGAAAGGGCAAACACCCTCCGTGCAAAACCCACTGCGGGCAGGGGCCTCTTTGCTGTTGCCCTTCTGCCCCTGCAGCCTCCGCAGGGCCGGATATCGGGCACTCCGGCATCCCAGAGGAGGGCACCGTGCAGTGCCCCGCAGCGCAGCTCAGTTAAACCCCTGCCCGCTCCCCCAGCTGGTGGCTCCGGGGGATGCGTCCGGCTGAGGTCAGCCGCAAGCAGCAGCCGGCAGCGCCAGGAGCCGGCGCGGCTCCCGCAGGCTCAGCACCCCTCGGGCTGGGGCGGCAGCAGGGACCGGCTCACATCACCCAGGGGTCCCTAGCGGGGTGCAGGCAGTAGGATGGCCGTGGGGGTGCTGCCGTGTCCGCGCTTGGCGCTCACAGTGCCGTTAATTCACCCCTCTCACTTACTGGGCAGTTTCCTGACCCACCACGTGCAGTGTCAAGTCCTCAAAACGCTTTGATGGGGCAGAGAGAAAAATGCCTCCCAGTTCCCCACTCCCCACACAGCCCATGGGCTGCACAGCAGGATCAAGGAGATCTCCCTTGGAGATCAAGCAGGATCTCCCTTGGAGAGACTCCCTTGGAGGCATGCACAATCCTTTCCCAGCACTATTGCTTCAGGTGGACTCTTTCTTAACAGGGCTTGATGATTTTTAGGAAAGCCTGAGCTTACCCAACCTGGGGCGAGCAGGGGAGGGGGCTGAATTGGGATCTCCATTTTGTGCAAAGTTCGGTACCAGTTACAGAGTCTCAAGGAGTGAAATGGGACTTGCCCAAGAGAGGAGTTAAGCCTGTGGGTGCTGGGAAGCCATCTCCTCTGGGCTCGCAGCCAGGATGATCTGACAGAGAGCACTTCCCTCCCATCCTGGGGAGGAAAGCAAGTGGTCATCCTTCCTGTGACACAGCCCAGATTCCAGGAACAGGGGGGGCCCTGGCGGGGGTCAGCTCCCATCATCTTGCTGTGCACCACCCACGTGGGCTGCTGCCAGCAGCACTCTGGGGCTCCCGCTGCACCCTCCCGGGCTGCTCTGCAGCACAGCTGAGGCCTGTGCCTGGCTCCTTCCAACAAGGGGTGCTCGGAGGAGCCCGCCTTGGTGGTGCTGGGCAGGCAGGGGAGCTGTGCTCTTGTGCCTTGGGAGGCAGGAGAAGACGACAGCATGGTTCACTCCAGAGAGACAAAGAAGCGGCAAGACCTGGGCTCTGGTGTCTGGGCGCAAGGGTGGGAGAATGGCAAAGGGGCAAGACCAGAGAGGAGTAGCAAGAGGAGTGACAGGAGAGATGCTCCCCCTGTAGAACCCCATTCCCAGCTGGCAGAGAGGCAGTGGCTGTGGTGCCGGCGCTGCCAGCCAGGGCTCCGAGGCACTGGAGCAGCGCCTGGGCGGGTGCGATAGACTCGAAGGGGACCCGTGAAAGCATCCAGATAGACCCGTGCTGAGTCACGGCTGGGAGGCCTCACAGCTTCCCCCTCCCCGGCGGCAGGTCCCGGTAGGCGCACACCCCATTGCTCCTCCCCGCTTCAAAAGGAAGGAAAGGGCAAGCCCCGGCCCTCTGCTAGTGGGTGTGGGCGCAGCCAAGGTGCTCAAGCCCTCAACCCTCTGAAAGCCTTCTGTGCTGGTGCTCCACAGAGGACGGACCAACTCAGCACAGCAGTGAGCGATCCCTCCCCACACTGCTGGGATGGAGAGTCGGCAGCACAGCGCCACCGAAGAGCCTGAGATCGAGCTGTTTGTGAAGGTGGGTCCCGGGGGGACGGTTGCTCTTTGGCAGCTCCCTGCAAGCTCATCCTCACCAGGCTCCAGCTGGGTGCGGGTGGTGGGAGCTCAGGAGCGTCTTCACATCTCAGGAGGCTGGAGACAGGAGCCAAGTTTGGGATCACTGGCCATGAAGGCAGCTGAGCAGGTGCCCCAGGGAGGGCACCAGGTGCAGGCACCAGAGGGTGTCACACCAGCATCCTGCAGGATGCTCCCGTCTCGTACGCTGGGAGCAGCACTGCTGGCAGCTGGCATGAGAGGAGAGTGGGCACACACGCATCTCTCGTACCCAGATAAGAGTAGCCCCCACCGGGGAGCAGTGAGTGGCAGGACTGAGCAGCCGCCTCAGCTTATCCTGCAGGCCAGGGTTGCGAAATGGAGCACCCAGCCCTGGGAGCCAGCAGGTGCCACAGTGGGAGGGATGGGACGGCCTCACAGAGCAGGTCAGGGGGTTACTCACTGGAAATGGGGTTTTTCCTTGTTCAGCAATTTTCTGAACACTTCCCCAGGAATATTTTAACACTCGAGTTCGAAATACCCACAGTGATGTGCAGGAAAAGAGGAGCCAGCACTGGTGCTGGTACCTACATGCACCACCAACGATGCCAGAGAGTCTGGAGGGCATGCTGTTAAGTGGCAGTGGCCAAGGGGAGCGAAGCCTCCCTGTGCCACCACATTGAGGTTTCAAGGGCAGTTTCCTTGTAGCTACTTGTCTTGGTGGGCTCCACTCCTCTCCCAAGTAGCTCAGTGTCTGGAAACACTGCAGTGCCTGGCCAGAGGCACCAGCTTCCCTGGCACGGGCACCTGGCAGCACTGGGTGCTGTGCGGTGCTCTGCTTGGGTAGCACTTGGGAATACATGTTGGAAAGGATCACCTGAGCCTCTGTGGGAGTGATGTCCCCATCCCTTTGCCAAGACTGTGGCCATGGCCATGCTTGCCAGGCACTGAAATCAGCTGAGCCAGATCCAGACAAGTGTATTTTCTTGGTGAAAGTAATGGGGGTCTTGAATTCCCTTCTCAGCACCACTTGTTCCCAGGGGTGTTCAGGGAGACGTAGAAAATGACACGAGGTGACTGCAATGGCGGCAACACGTTCCCGGGGCTTTCAGAGGGAAGGGAAACTGAAAACAAAGTAGCAGTGTCCTCAGGACTTCCCCTGTGCCTTAATTTAGTGCGAAAACCCCCTTCTGGCTTGTCTGCTACCAGACAAAGTGATGCTGTGCCTCCTCCTCCTCCCATTCTGCACCCAGTTTTACCAAAGTCACCTGCCTATACCGTCACGCCTTGCACCTCACAGGGCCGGGGTCTGTCCTGAGACAGCCATAAATCAGCATGAGATAGCCGTAAATCATGGGGGAAGCCGGTGCTCCTACAGGCACCTACCTGCACCCTGCCCCTGCCTGCCTTTCACTCTGGCAAATGCTGCAGTTAACTTGGTGAGAACAGGAGGGTGTGAAGCAGGTCCTGCATCACCTTCGGGTTGGGGCAGGAGGTCCCCAGAGGGCTGGTGATTTTCGCCCTGCCATGGTCCTGATGAGAGCATCGTCCTGTGGCTGTGAGGCTCTCCCCACCCAGAGGAACCCCTGCCCCTCAGCCCCACAAGGCCTTTAGCTGTCCCACGGCTGCTCCCTGGGCTTTAGGGTGGCTGCAGGAACTGCGGGCAGGTCCCAGTGGGTGCTGAACATTTTGCAGTGCCTCAGGCACGCAGAACTGCTCCCTCCTCCCACCGTGTTTCATCCTGTTTCACTGAGGGGGAAACCACAGGAACTGCCAAGTAACTTTGGGTTTTAACACAGCTTCGTGAGGCCTCAGAGAGCTGGCGCTAGAAACCTGCCCCTCCTTGGAGATGCTGCACAATCCATGCTGGGTTTATCCATCATCCAGAGGGGAAAAGAATGGGGAAGGTCAGCCTGAAGGCTGCTGGCTCTGCACCCTGGTCCTTGCTGCAGCACCAGGGGAGCGCGGTGGACAGAACAGGGGCAGAGGCTCTGCAAAGGCAGAAGCCAAGGGCGATGACTTCCCTGCCATGGCGGCGGGGAAGCTGCTGGGGAGAGACAACCTGTGGCTGCGAGTGTCACCAGCCCCTCTCCCTGACTGCCCTGGCTCCCAGTGCTCTCCCCAGGGCAGAGTGCCCTGCTCTGGTGCCTGCAGGGAGCCCTTGTGACTGTGCTCCCTCGTAGGACATCCAATACACAACCTTATCCCTTACCAAAGGAGCCTGTTGGTTATAAGCTGACCCAGGACACTCCTGAGCAGCAGCTTCCCAGGAGCGTTTCTTACTAATAGCCAGCAAGAAGCCTCCTGTGTGAATTCAGCTTCACTTCTGGGTATATCCCAGAATCTGTTTCTTAGTTCCCATTTCCTTTCTCAGGAGCATCATTTCAGGACAGCTGAGCATGGGAAACACTGGTTAAGAAGTAATTTTCATTCCCCTGGAAGGACTAGAAGGTGTTGGCATGGTGGAAAAGCAGACACCAGCTCCAGTGCAGCCCTCAATACATGGGGGGGGGGGGGGGGAGGAGACGGGATGGGTTTGGTTTGATCAGTTTAGCATC
>JBCJKH010046437.1:37360-51058 GCA_039877255.1 Loriculus beryllinus | reverse complement strand
TGCAAACTGCAGACTGGAGGATTACTTATCTTGTCCAAGACAGGGGCTCATTTAAACATTTGGTATTTTTAAATGCTATTTAGAATTAACTCATGCCGGGGTCAGACAAGACAGCCTGCCACTGACAGATAATAATTTCTTAAAATGCTTTAATGTGCTCTTATAGCTCAGGTGGCCAGTGACATAACTGCTCTTCCCGACTGGCCAAGCTGCAGATATTGATCTTTCGCAAGTAGGATTCTTCAGGGAGAAACATCAAACCTGAAATAAAGATATACAAGGGTTTATTAAGACATAAAAACTTTTTTAATGGCATAAACACTGAACATGCTATTAAGATTACATTTTGCAGTTTAGGCCAATGTCCTCAGAGAAAAACGGGTGCATCACTTGCATTTTTCAGCAGTGTATCTCTGAGGAAGCTGCAGTCACTCTAGAAGATCCCAGAGAGAGGAAGATGACTTTTCACCAGCACAATTGTCCTTTATATTGCTCTGGCAGTGTAAAACTTTAGTATTAAAAAAACCCAGACTCCAACGTTGGTTTTGCTGCCTATTTAAAGCCCTAAACTCCACTACAGTTTAGCATTATTAGTAGCAAGAATCCTTTTGGCTTGAACTAGCAACTGTATAATCCAACTGTATAGTTGCCTATGCAACACATTCTTCAACTTCATCAGACACTTTCAGGCTCAGTTATGGACAACAAAGCTTGTTAACGGTGCTTAGTCTGGAAAATTGGTTTCTTTTATACGTTATTAATTATTATACATGTCAGTAACAACATACTTGAAAAGTTAAAATCCTTGAGCTGAGGCTAATAATCTGTCAGGAATCTGTTCCACAGCTGGAGGCTGCTTATTAATAAATCTGTGTGTGGCTGCAATTGTGGTCATCACTCTCAACCCTGAAGAAAGAAGCAACTTTTTAGCTTGTGCAAGATGCAAACTAGTGACAGCCACAGATTTCCAGTGTGCTTCACCAAAAAGGTAACTGTCACAATTACTCTTTCTACTTCACAGGCACAGGAAGGTACAAACAACCACAGAGTCAGGCAGAGTTGCAATCAGAAACTTGGGTTTCTTATTACAGGGTTTTGGCTACTGGTTCCCAGTGAAATACATGGTTCTGCTCCTTCACTGCTGGCTAGCAGCTGTCAGAGTAGCACTGAACACATGGTTGTTAGGTGTTTGCAATAGCCTGTTCTGCTCCCTAGGCTGACCACACAATCTATACCAAAGACAGCATCCTTGGGGTTCCCTGGTCAGGCTCCAGCATAGCACTCTTTGGAATTCAGGTCTGGAAAACTATGGATCACACATCCTCCTTTTAACAGGGAGGAAGGATTGCTGCCTCTTGGTCATTCAATGAGATATCTAACCTAGCATAGAGTTCTACTACCTGTGACTCAGAATTGGAAGCATGCAAGTTACATGTGTGTGTGTCAGTGAGTCTCAGACTCAGGCTCCATACAGTGATGCAGACTATAAAATGAGAGTCTGGGAAGTAGTGAGGTATTTAAGTTAAGGTAGCCTGTTCTAACCTATGTTTGTTCTCTGTTGTTCTAGAAGAGTCACTAGTTTAAACTTGCTTGTATCAGTGTTCGTTTGTACTCTAATAAATTTAAAACATAATTTTTAGCTGTGAAAGCATTTTAAACTCTATTTCCATTGGATTATTTTTATTAATTGGTAACCAGACACACAAACAGAAACTGTTACTCCAATTCTGTCTCCTCTGAATTTGTCCTGTCTTGAACTGTTGGCTCTGATCCTGTAGCAAGCATCCCTCTGCTCCTCACAGGCTTTATTAGGGTTCAAGTCTTCTGTGGCAACTCAGATTCAAGGGACTGTACATTGTTTAGGTATTTACTTATTCACACAACCCCATAACTAGCAATTTTGTCTCGTGTTCTCCACACAAGATCTCATAGGAAAAAACAGGGTGCTGTGTAGCATGAGCTGCAACAGTCCACTGCAGAGAGGGCCAATGCTGTGTAGCACTGACCACCTGGCTAAAGATTCAGGGATAATTCCCCAAAGCCTAAAAATCCATGTTTTCTTCCTTGCGTGGACTTCATGACTCTTTCTACTCCCATCACTGAGCTCAAAATCACCTTGTTTGTGTGGGTCTTTCCAAGCACAGAACATACTTGGGAAGAAATGCAGAGATGGAAGGAGAGATGAATGTGGGAAGGAAGGGCTGCTCATGCAGCATGCCTGTATGACTAGTTTGAGCTGATCAACATGTCTTCAGGGTGCTGCTTATTCTGATTCTTTGCCTGAAAGACGGCATTTCCCTGTGCCCCCCACTCAATTTACCAGTTCCCATTGGGAAAATCAAGTGACTAGACCCAAGAGTAAATACTACAGGACAGTTTTTGTGTGGGGCCAGGTAACAGGAGCATGCCTTTTGGAGTCAGATGACATCCTTTGTGTTTGCATCACCTGGTCTCATGCTGGATGACACACCTCCAGCGCTGTTGTATTCAGTGAGCTTTAAAATGGGGTGGCTTTACTCTGGTAAAACACCTCCTCCAGGCACTGTCCAGGGAGCCCTGCTCCACCACTGGAATTTTGCTCCTGCAGAGTTTAGGAAACACCACCTCAGCACTGTAACACACCCCTACAGCCGAGGAGTTGTTTAAATAGCTGTTGAAAATAGACCCATCACCAGCACTAGTTTTGATGGGATTTGTGAGTACTGGAGTCCTGCAGGTGTACAGAAGTCCCATTTTCAGCCTTTTTTTTTTTTTTTTTTTTTAAACACGAGCATTAGGAACCCGTTAACAATATTTTTAACAGTAAAACAGCCTGAAACACACATCTATGTGCGTGAGTTCAGTGGCAATGCTGGCTGTGGGCTCCGCCAAGAATCATAGGTTGGAAAAGACCTTTCAGAGCATCAAGTCCAACCTTTAACCCAGGACTGCCAAGTCCATCACTAAACCATGTCACTAAGGGCCTTGTCTACATGTTTTATTAACACTTCCAGGGACAGTTTTTTCACCACTTCCCTGGGCAGCCTGCTCCAATGCCTTCACCCTTTGGGTGAAGAATTTTTTCCTAACATCCAATCCAAGCCTCCCCTGGCACACCCTGAGGCTGTTACCTCTTATTGCTTGTTACTTGGGAGAAGAGACTGACCCCTACCTCACTACAACCTCCTTTCAGGTAGGTGTAGAGTGATAAGGTCCCCCCTGAGCTTCCTTTTCTCCAGATTAAATACCCCCAGTTCCCTTAGCCGTTCCTCATATGATTTGTGCTCCAGCCCCTTCACCAGCTTCTTTGTTGTCCTTTTCTGGACCTGCTCCAACACCTCAATGTCTCTCTTGTAGTGAGTGGCTCAGAACTGAACACAGGATTTGAGATGCGGCCTCACCAGTGCCATGTAACAGAGGGATGATCACTACCCTGGCCCTGCTGGCCACACTATTGCTGGTACAGGCCAGGATGCTGTTGGTCTTCTTGGCTGCCTGCGCACACACTGGCTCACTTTCAGGGGTGTCAATCAGCATTCCCAGGCCCTTTTCCACCGAGCCAGCTTTCCAGCCACTCTTCCCCAAGCTTGTAGCGTTGCATGGTGCTGTTGTGACCCAGGTGCAGGACCTGGTACTTTGCCTTGCTGTTTACCACTGGCCACAGCCCATCGACCCTGTCCATATCCCTCCGCAGACCTTTCCTATCTTCCAGCAGATCATCACTCCCAGCAAACTTGGTGTCGCCAGCAGATTGACTGAAGGTGCACTCAATTCCCTCATCCGGATCATCAATGGACATACTAAACAACACCAGCCCTAATACCGAGAAACACTAGCCACCCTGTGGAAGCTGGAAGCCAACGCGGCGGGGCGGCCAGGGCCTGGGTTTGCCGTGGGGGCTGAGATTGACCACAAGCAGCACCGCCCTCATCGCCACAGCTCCCGGCGGCTGAGACACCCCGCTCCCGCCGGGACGAGCAGCCAGCTCTCCATCCATCCATCCATCCATCCATCCATTCCTCCCTCCCGCCCACCCGCCCGCCCGCCCGCCTCCGGGCGGCCGTGTGCGGCGCTGCGCCTCCTCGGAGCCGAGCGGAGCCGTCCCGGCAGCGGCCTCCGCCTTTCTCGCTTTCCCTGCGGCGGGGCTGGGGGCGCGACCGAGGCCCAAGCCAGTCCGCACCGGGAGGAAGTGGAGGCGGCAGCGGCGGCCGGGCCGGGCAGCGGCAGCCGGGGTTGAGCGGGGTTGGGGAGGAGCTGCCGCTGCCACCGCCCGTAGGCGGGCGGGGGGATGCAGAGGCAGCGGCGGTGGCGGCAGCAGCAGCGGCAGCCGGGGCCGCCTGAGCGGGCCGGCCGCGCCGCCGAGTGAGGCGGGCCCCCAGCGGGAGCGGCGCCGCGCCGCTGGGGGCCGAGGCTGCGAGGGGCGGCACTGGAGGGACCGGTAAGCCGGGGAGAGGGCTCTGTGAGGGAGGCCCGCTAACCCGGGGCGGGCCGGGTCGGGCCGGGCCGCGCCGCAGGGACAGGCCTGGCGCCCGGCAGTCCCGGGGAGAGGTTCCTCGGCGGGTCGGGCAAGTAAGCCGGTGGGGGCCTGTTGTCTGTACCTGCCGGTGTGCGTGAGGGAACGGGAAAAGTTTACGCCTGTTCTGCCTAGGAACGCGCCAGAGCCCGGCTTGTGGGCTGGGGGTTGCGCTCTGCTTCGGCTCGTCCCCCGCCGGGCAGACCACAGCCTTGTCCCGTCCTCTTGGCGGGGACCCCTCTGGTTTTGACCCTGCCTTTAGGCAGCGCGTGTAGCCCCGGTGCTGCGGAAGGAGGAGCCGCTGCCTTTGCCAGCTGCTAAAAGCATGGGGTGCCCTGTGGAGCTGGACCTGGTGTCTGTCGAACGGGACACGGGAGGTAGGGTCCCCTTCCCAGCCTGGGGGCCGTGGGGTTGGCACATACTGAACCTGTCCGGGCTGGGGAGGGGGGTCCCGCGGCTGTGGCAGGCTCCGCTGCTCCCGTAGCTGTTTTTCTGTCCGGTGACGGGTGAATGGTGCGTGTTCCGGGAGGACTCCGCTCCCCAGCAGTAGCTGGAAGAGCAGAGGCGATAGGCCTCTTCATGCCTCCGGGGTGGCGGAGAGCCTTAGGAAAGAGCTGGCTTTCAGAAGTGTGTGCTGTGATGTACGTTACAACATTCAGTAGTGCCACACAACTTGCCTAAGGAGTGTGCGATAGATTCTAGTCCAATTTTTATAAGTGTAATAAATCATGCAGATCTCCTAACCTTAAGGTGACACAAAGGAGGCCTTGATGAAAATGGATGAGGTAGCCCAGATAGCTGTTGTTTGGCCTTTGGTACCAGTTCCATTTCAAATTACATCATTAGTCATGTGCTGATGGGCAAGCAGTTGGTAGTTTGAGACTACCAGCGTGCTGCTGTCATTCATGATGTGTGCAGGGACTGTCCTGCCCAGGAGCCTCTATCCAAGCAGCCTGAGCTGCAGAGCGGAAGGCTCTGTACTGAATTTAATGTTTTATGCACATCATTCATGTGAAGACAGCAGCTTTCTGTGAAGTACAGGTGTTTTTTCCAGATAACAGGTTACTTACAGGCCACGAGTCAAGCCTACCATGCTTTGTGTCCTGATCTTTGGTTTGTGTTTCTGTATGTGTTTGCAATCCCATTTTTCTTCTCATGCAAAAATGGCATCTGGCAGATCTAAGACTTATGTGACTGTTTCTGGGGTAAGTAGCCCAGGGAGGGAAGGAAAGAGGAATGGATGGAGAGAGAGTTTTGGAGGATCTTGTGCTCCTAAAAATCTGTAGAATTGCAATAAGAGGGAGAAGGAGTAACCTGAAAAATCCCTGCATAACATTTAATTGTGAGAAAACAGACTAAGCCATCAACAGCTTTCTTGCTTTTTCTGCTTGTAAAGAAAAAAAATGTTTTAGGCAAGAAGAAGTAAAAGACACGTTTGGAAACTGAAGGAAATAAATGGGGGACCCCCCCCCCCCAGAAGCTAATACATGTATTCATTAGAAAATAAGTAACAGGGGAGGCAACAGAAACGCAGTAAGATTGGAGATGTAACGGGAAGTGCTATTGCCCTATGTGAAAACCTATGTGAAAACAATAAAAATGTTAAAGAAAAAGCTAGAGAAAGGGAAACAACATAGAATCACAGAATCACAGAATAGTTAAGGTTGGAAAGGACCTTAAATAAACATAATGGTTAAGTTATTCCTGTATATAATTTAGACTGGCCCTGCTTCTTGAGATAGGTTATGAGCTGCTGATACAAGTGTAGTTTTGTTTAGGATGCTAGACGTAACAGTGCCAGCCGATGTAATTAGGTTATGACAGATCCTCTGACAAGGCTCTCACGTTGATGAGTATGGTTGAAGATTTGCTGTGTGCATAAGAAATAGTAGACAAAACTGCTTAATATTTTCCTCTCAGCTTCAATATATTGAAGATTAATAGTGATGGTTGTTATGGGTGGAACTGCGATTCTCTCCCCTTCTTGGTCTCAGAATCCAAGTCTTTGAGGTGAGTAAATATACTGCTTATAAGTGTCTTTGTCTGAGTATTGTTCTACCTCTGGAGCACAGGATCTAGCAGCAGAGTCCTGTGTGTGCTAATTGTAATTCCCATGTCATTTAACACAACTCCTTAGAAATCCAATACATAATTACATAAGGGAATATAGATCAATAATCCTTTCTGAAGGGTGTACATCCATCACCATTATAAAACTGGGGAGACTAGCAGGGATGCTCCCACGAATGTTTGAGGCCATTTCTACCATTCTTTATGTAGAACAAATATACTGGGTTAGGCAGAAGGGTCTGGCCCAGACCATTGGATATATCTCTGAAAAGCCTGCAACTGACAGTTAGAAAGAGGTTTTCCTCCTGCAGAGTCTTCTCTGCAAGTTTTTGTCAGTCTGCTGCCTTGAAGACAGGTTCCATTGTATTTTGAATGTTGAACAGTTCTCATGGTTTTAGCTGTGTTTTGTGTCCTGTGAACTACTTAACTGCAAAGAGGTCAGTGTTCAGTAATTCAGACTGTATTACTTGCCCTTCCTGGATGACAGTTTTTGATGTTGAAGAATAACATGTGTTGGACATTGCATGCTCGGAGGCTAAGGAATTGCAGCAGAAAATGGGAGATGACAAACATCATTTTCATGGAGGTCACACCACCTGTAATTGCCCAAAATACAATTCATGTGTCTTTTTACTTAAATGCAGTGTTTTTAGAAGTGCTTAAAAATGAAAAAGGACCTCTCATAAGCCAAACTGAGAAATACTGCACTGAGAAAATAAAAATAACCTGAACACTGCCATCCTAGCTACAAATTTTGAATCTTTTTTTTTTCT
Source organism: Loriculus beryllinus (assembly GCA_039877255.1). Lineage (NCBI taxonomy): Eukaryota > Metazoa > Chordata > Aves > Psittaciformes > Psittacidae > Loriculus > Loriculus beryllinus. The sequence goes on along the minus strand of JBCJKH010046437.1, from coordinate 43,723 downwards.
TTTTTTTTTTTTTTTTCAGTTGAAGATATTCTGTTCTTTTCCTTCTCACCTATTTCACATACATCCTTAGGGTCCCTTATCTGTTTTGAGCTGTCTGTCTGCTTTCACAGGCTTTCAGCATACCCTGAAGATGTTTCACTTCTGTCAGCTACAGTGAAAACCCTTCTTGGAAACATTTGCATTGCTAGAAGGTAAAAAGCTAGTTGGAAAATTGATTACCACCTGTAGCAGTAGTATTGATGTCGCTGGTGGGCATGCTGAAATAATGTCAAAACCAGGTGCAGTTCTGTTATTGAAGCTTTGTGGAAATGAAAAAGGTGGAATACTAGTATATGACTGAGAAACTTACTGCAAATTTTGCTTAGAAGTATTAACTAGTATGTTTTTAGCATCTTAGCTGGGAATGAGGGCATCTGGTATTCCCTGGCAATTCACTCAAGTAGCTGTATGAAAAATGTGATCACAAACCATGCAGATGTGACCCATTGAAGTTGCATATGGCTACTTTAGAACTGAGTTTGATCTATGGGTGGTTTTGTTTTTTTGTCCTTCCCAGAGGCTACAAGCACAAACCTCACAGGACTTGAGGGGATCTCATTGTATGAGATTTTTGTGTTAGATCCTCTTTGGTTAAGCTCTCTGAAATTGTTTTGTATGTATCCTCAAAAGGAAGTATTCGCTTATGTTTGAACTTTCTGGTTACCTGAGTTCATGCCCTCAGGTGTCTTATCTCTAGCAGCAACTGAGACAATGGTGCTTTATTTTTGCATCAGGTTTTGGTAGGTAGGTAGTGATGTTTGCTTAGGTTTTTTGTGGGGTTTTGTTTTGGTTTGGGTTTTTTAAGTTATGAAAGCTTCAATTTTGCAGTGGAGCTTTCACGGATACTTGGTGTCAGCCCCGGTGCTTCCCTGGGTGCACTGCCCATCAGAAGTTGGAAGTTCAGTAAAAGATGTAACTTAAAACTTTACATTTCTCTTAATAGCTGGGGACTTAAATCTTTTTTACAGTTGGTTTTCTCGTATTGCGTCTCAACTTTTAACCATAAAAAAACCCAGTTTGTTAGGATTAGAGTTTCTAAAATCCAGCTAAGAAGTGGTTAGAGCACTCCAGCAAACTTACAAACTGTGAAGTAGGGCAGATACCATGTTTGTAATACTGTGCGGTGTCCTTATCCTCACTCTGCTTGAATTCAGTCAGTACCTGTGGTTTCTTTGCACATTAAATCTGAGGTCTCAATCATTTGGATAACCCTTCCTGCACTCTTGGGGAAGTCCTGTCTTTAAGACTTATCTGCAGGGGTACAGCTACAGGTAGTAGCTGTTGCAAGGAACCCCCTTTTTACTGTCTATGTGGACAGTTCTTAGCAAGATGACCATAAAAGAATCTTTTAGAACCTGCGGTTGATACTTTGCTGGCAATAAAAGTGACGAGATAAAAAGAGGCATTAATGTATTTAAATATTTCGTCAGGTTAAGGTTAGCTTTCTGGCTCAGTAGCTTCCAGCCTTTAATTCATGTGGGCAGTGCAGGGCAGAACTCTGCTACAGGTCAGGAGCTGACTTGAGATAACCAAGGATACTGTTAATGTTACAGCTTGTCATTACACGTTAATCTGCTGACTAGCTACCACAGGAGAGGGGAGCATTTTTCATTCTCCCTTCCTTTCCTGCAGTAAGCCATCTCACAAAGTTAAATCACAAAGTAAACTACACTTCCAAAAAATCAGGGGGTTTCTGGTGTGTCTCCCCGAGCAGTCAGACAATCAGTGAGTGGCTATTGCCAGCACAAGGAGGGGACTGGGAATGTGTACATAGGGGTGAAGGAGAAATGAAACCTCCCTTTAATAGCAGCCAGCAGTTACACTGCGTCAGCCTTAACATGACTTAAAAACCTAGACAAAGGAACAAAAAGTATGAAGTGAAATCTACTGCTGTATTTTGTGACACACATGTGTATTAGAGTTTTGTCATTTTGGTTATGGAAAGTATTTTTCTAAACTGGAACAAAAATAATTAATGTGTCAATCTTTCTTGTTTCAAACAGGAGGCAACAACGTTATATGGCTCATGTCTGACAACATGCACCACCAGTGGCTGCTGCTAGCTGCATGCTTTTGGGTGATATTTATGTTCATGGTTGCTAGCAAGTTTATCACATTAACTTTTAAAGACCCAGAGGGTAAGTTCAACTTCAATGTTTGATCTGAAATGGAAAATTGAATAGTGCTTCTCACAAATACTCCTTCTGTGCAAAGTAGCTCTGCTGTAGTACTGCTGTTTTGGTAGGACTGAGAACAGAATAACTAAATTTCTAGAAGTGACAGTGCTGATAGTTTCTGCTTTTCTTGGTAGAAGTCAGCAAAACTAACATCATGTCCTTTTTTGGTGGTTAAGGACATATTTGTCAGTACTGTTCTGTGAGGTGTGCTCTTTCAATACATTTGGTTTCAGTATCTTGATCTACTAGGAGTGGAAGTCACGTGCAGTACAACAGAGAACAATCACACATTTAAAGACAAAGGAGATTCAGAAAGAATTAAAGAGTTCATTTCAGATGAAAACTAGTTTCTGTCCTCTTGTGACTGCTTGTCCTGTGACTGCAGTATTATGTAAAATTTGTGGAAAATTCTGTTTCATTTGCAGTGCACTTAGCCTGGCCACCTCTGCCCTGCTTCTTGCATTCAGTTTTATCCTCTGCTGTTTGACTGACAAACAGCTTATAGGCTTTTGCTTAGCTTAAGTAGCCCAGATGGTATTAAGCTGATGAGGAATTTAAGCCATTTGATGACACTACACAGCATGTTACAGTTTTCTGTCTGCTGAGGAGCTACTGTTACAAAGCCATCCTACAGAGAGTTTAGGGTGAAGGTGATGATATCACTTCTAGTCATAAGAGATCTGTATTTCTGCATCTTTCTGAGATATGCAAAAATGTGTAATGTCTGAAACACTGACATCACTAGTGACATTTGTTTCAGTAACTTGATAGTGGATAGATATATTAGGTGTACCTTTTTAAATAGCATATCTCTGTGTGGAGATTTATTCAGCAAGTCTTACAGATGAGAACTGTAGCATAACTTAGCTTTTCTTGGTCCCAGTTGTTTTTGAGTCCTAGGATATCTGCAAATAAGCTAGTCTTATGTTAGGTAGTTAAATCTTCAGTATTTCATTTGATGCCAACTCTTGTTTCCCAGCTCAAGTGTCCTTTGAGTGGGTTTTTTTACATCACAATTTGTCAGGAGGATTAAAAAGTAGTTTAAAAAAATAAAAATTACTAGAGTACACCCTTTGCATTTACCGGCTTTTACCTCGGCTTGCCAGCTTTTCTCTTTCGTCTATGCTGAAGCTTCCTTCCCCTTTGAATAGTTCTCTGAGCAGAAAATTGTGTAATTTCTTAAGCTTCAGTCTTGCAAAGACATGACTGTGGTTAAGTGTATGTATGTGTTGGAGATACCAGTATTTGTACTGGGAGTCATGAAGAGAAGTAATTTGAATATAGCAGCAGAAGCTTGGAGAAAGTCCAAATAGGATGGCCAATGCTGGAGGAACAGTTCTAGACTTAATAAAATATGGCTTGTCAGAAATCGTCCTTACTTGGCTGTGTCTACTTAACAGATAGAACAAAACCAGCAGATGCTCATTGAATCAATCTTCTTTTGTTTAAGCCTTTTACTGATGTCTTGGGTGCATGAGCAATAGGAACTCTTTAATGAGAAGGAGCAAATTTCTGTTCATCATCTTTAGTAGCATCTGCAGGCATGCTTTCACATGATGATAATGGTGGATACTTTAACTTGTCTTTTATTGAATCAGGTTACTTTGATTTTACAAAAGGATACTGTGAAGTAGGTCTGTGCACAACAATATTTAGTGTATTCGATTGCTTAGTTGCTTACATGGTTTTCAGCTTTAACTTGCTTTTCCATGCATGCCCGTTATTAAAATCCAGTGGAAGCAGAGTAGAGTACTCCCTTAAGAAAAGGACATAGGCAGTTTCCAGGTTTCTCCACTATAAAACACTAAGCCACTATGGATGCAGAGGAAGACAAATTATTCATTGAAGAAACTGCATGAAGGGAAAAGTAGTCCAATGTGGATGGAGACAGATTTTCAGGGAGAAGTCATATTCTTTTTGCTTTGTGGTTAGGGAAGGCTGCTTCGAATTATTTTTGATCTTTCTGTACCACGTAAAGCTATAGCTTTGTGGACTTTTAAGTTTTCCTATAGAATGCCAGTTGCAAAAGGTGCAAAGGGTACTGCAAGGATACACACTTTAACTTGGTCTCGAACTATTAGCTGTCATAAAATCATTAAAAAAACCCAAGAGTATCAGCTGAGTTTTTTCTTTTGTTGTGGAAGTCTCTAAGGAAGGCAGTCAGTCCAATAATGAAGAGAGGATCTTGTATTTATTGCTGGTTAGAGGTGTTTACTTAGACCACCAAATAAAAGATGGTCCTTAATGGCACTTTTCTTCTGGTAGTGTCTAAGAGTTTACAACAGAAGAAACCTATCTGCTAATATGAGGGGAGGCAGAAACCTGATAGATTTTTTTTAGTCGCCCATACTTTGGTAATTCTACTGGAAAATAAAAATGTCTTACTGTCAAACCCATATAGCTGTACTCAATTATCTACTAATCGTGATATGTGGATCTATGATTTCTATGTCTCTTTGCACAGTCTGTTTAAAAAAGACCAAAATAAAAGATAATGGACATGTTTCCTTGCTAAAACTCAGCTGAAGTTCCATCCAAAATTCACACACAGAGTACATCCTTTAAAATATTCATAGGCTGTCTCATGTCTTGTCTAGTACCTTCCAATTTGGAAACAAGTACAATGTTTTGTACACTTGATACAGAAAATGATGTTCAGTTGTGTTAGCTGTAAAGCAGAAATAGTTGCCTTTTCCCCACCTTCTGTAATGCTCTTGCCTCTCTTCCTACTTTAGGCTATGGTGGCAAGCAAGAGCCATTGATACTAACAGCAGTAACAAAAGTGGAGGAGGTACGTGTCCCAGAAGAAAAACGTTGGCCTGAAGAATTCCAGGTGCTTACAGTTGAGATAAGGGTTACATGTATTAAAGAGAGGGAGAAAATAAGAGATTAAGTTCCTTTCTGTTGTTAAAGGGAATTTCTAGACAGGAATTATTTGTTCAGATTGTTCTATTTAGATAGAGCCAACCAAATTCATTTTAGCTTCACAAAGATAGTTTGTTATGGTAACCAGCTGTCTTGTTTCATCTGAATGATTTAACTTAATGTGTTTCCATTTTTAGGAGAAAATCATTACAGTACTCCTTTATCAAGTCAGAACAGTCATTCTTGTTATTCTTTTTAATATAATGTCTGAGGTTTTGATTATTTGTACTCTGTATTGCCATAACCATCAGGTTTGTGATTCTTGAGGGCAAACCGGTGTCTTGTCTGAGTTCTCTGCCCAATCCCTCTGATTCTTTTTATCAGTTTCCATTCCTTTTTCATGTTTTCTGCTCTGTGTGCTTCACATCTTTGCATTTTTCCAAAATAGAGCATGAACACGATAGTATTCAATACCAGTTGATCCTTTAGATGCATAGTTCTGTGCTTTCAGCAGTAAAGCAGAACAAATGTGGTACTTGCTAAACTGCAAAGAAACTCTGAAATTCCCTTGTGCAAATGTTAATGTGAGACTAGTTGCACAGTAGGCTAAGGCCAGTTTTTTTCCATTGGTCATCTTATAAGTCATAAGTCATCTTATGTTTAAAGTGTTTTTGTGATGCAGCATGGAAAGTAGGTTTCTGTATAAACACAACACTTTTTTGGTTTTGCATGTAAATAACCTGAAATATAAATTATACTCAAAAGACTTGTGAGAGGCACTTCGTTCAGAGGAAGGCTAGCAGATCTGTGTAATGAGTATTAATATCTTCCTTTACTTGTATGAAAAAGGATAATAAGGTTTCTGGATCTATATCTATTTCTTCTTGACTTCCTGATAGCATGAAGCACTAATATTAATCCTGGTTGCATGCAAAAGAAATTGTTTTGACAGATAAACAATCTGTCAGGCTGTTCAGATTTCATTCTGACCAAGGGGATATTGGAGAAGAGTAACAGAAAAAGCAGAATGAGATTTTTTTATTTTTTTTTCCCATATGGAGAACTGGGACAAAACATAAAATGTTTTTAAAACCTTTTCCATGTTTAGCTTGGACACTGTACCTAAAATCATAGAACCATAGAATGGTTTGGGTTGGAAAGGACCTTAAAGATCATCTAGTTGCATCCCCTGCCATGGGCAGCTACACCTTCCACAGTTGCTCCAAGCCCCATCCAACCTGGCCTTGAACACTGCCAGGGATGGGGCAGCCACAGCTGCTCT